>JANHMN010000013.1:73325568-73336240 GCA_030674055.1 Rhabdomys pumilio | reverse complement strand
TCTGCACTTGCACATGAAATACCCTGTCACAGCCATGGTACACACATATCTGCACTTGCACATGAAATACCCTGTCACTACCATGGCATACACATGTCTGCACTTGCACATGGAATACAAATAAATAAATAATATATTGTGCTCTGTACTATTTACTTCATGTCTGCACAGTGATTGCATCGTTTGTTCATGTGTGTGTTCTGTAGACCTGTCTCAGACCACCATAAACTAGGCACGTGTGTGTGTGTGTGTGTGTGTGTGTGTGTGTGTGTGTGTATTGCTACTGAATGTTGGTAATAGAATTCAAAGAAAGAAAGAAATTGAAGACATCTGGGGGCATCAGAGCTCTAGATAATTATAGAAAAAAAGCAAAACCTTGAAGCAATCAAACCCATTAATTTGCTAATTATTTGTTAATTATATACTCATGGACCCCTACGTTCCAAGAACTAACAGAGCATCAGAAAACAAGGAAACAATGCTAGGCACAAGCCTTTACACCAAGCACAGGAGGCAGGTGGATCTCTGTGAATGTGAGGCCAGCCTGATCTATATAGTGAGTTCTAGGGCTACATAGTGAAACTTGGTCTCAAAATAAAATAAACTATATTAAAATATATGGCTAGGAATGGTAGCTTACACCCATAATCTTAGCATTCAAGAAACAGAAACAAGAGAATCATGAGTTATAAGCTAACCTGGGTTATACAGTAAGAACCTGTCTTAGAAAACTAAAACTATTACAATATGTAAGTGTATATGGAAGTTAGAAGGGAAGATAGCTCCCAGCAGAGGATGCATGTGTGGGACAGTGGAAATAGATAAAGCAGAGTGGACAATGTGGGAAATGGTGATTACAGAGAGCGTAGGCACCAGGGGGAAACGTTCAGTCTCAATTTAATACAGCTCCCTTCTTAAAGTCACTATTTATCACAAAAGAAAAGTAGCATTGACATTTGCACACACGGGGCTGTTGGAAAATATGGAAATGATGATTGAGAGGACTGCTTACTTACAGGGTACCCTGCTAAAGAAATATAAAACTCTTCTATCTATCTCCCTGTGCCTCAGTTTCACATCTTACAGACAGCTGCATTTTGACTCTTTCATTTCAGATCTCCTATAATTCCATAATTCTAAACAACATAATCTTATTATTTAATTTATTAAGTTTAATGGAATGTTTACTAAATTTACACTGTAAACTATGAGAAAGTATCTATTATGTTACATATGATCTACCTCTCTCCCATCGATTTATTTTTTATTGAAAATAAATTTTGTGAGTTCGAGGCCAGCCTGGTCTACAGAGGGAGTTCCAGGACAGCCCAGGACTACACAGAGAAACCCTGTCTCAAACAAACAAACAAACAAACAAACAAACAAAAAAACAAAAAAAAAGAAAAGAAATTTTGCCAAACAATATAAATATATTCTGATCCCAGTTTCCTCTCCCCAGACTCCTCCCTGATACATTTACCACCCGTCCCACGTCACACTTTTTCTCTCTTTGAAGAACAGTCAGACAAGAAATGTAAACAAACCAGAACTTTAAAAAAGAAGAATATGCCATATATGGTGTGGCATGCCTTTAATCTTAGCACTCTGGAGGAAGAGGCACAAGAGTTGGAGGCCACCCTGCTCTACATAGAGAGTTTCAGTGTAGCCAAGGCTACACAGAGAACCCCCGTCATTTAAGAAAAAAAGAAAGAAAGAAAGAAAGAAAGAAAGAAAGAAAGAAGGAAAGAAGAAAAAGTAACAGAGAAAGCACAAAAAACACAGAAATATATACAGGCACATACCATAAACTACAAAAATGAAACCAAAATATACAACTGAAAGACCAGTAACACAAAAGATATCCAAACAAAGCAATATGAGACAAAATGTCTTTGGAAATAGCAGAATTCTTTTTTATGTTGTCTATTTACTGCTGGGCATGAGGCATACCCTTAAGTGTGGTTATACTCAGTGAAATTCCATTGCTGAAAACTAATTGTTCCTTTGTTACTGGATCTCATTTGGAGATAACTTATTTTTGGTTATGGATGGGAGATCATGTCCACTACCCCCTCTCAGTGCTGGGACCCCTATTGGCTTGGACCTGTGCATGCTGCCACACTCTCTGTGAGTTTATATTGCATATCAAAATATAAACGGTGTGTGTGTGTGTGTGTGTGTGTGTGTGTGTGTGTGTGCGTGTGCGCGCGCGCGTCTTTCATTTGGGAACCCAGAACATTGGGGCAGGTACTGAGGAATGTGCCAGTGCTGGGATCTAATTAAGTATTTAATTGAGTACTGCTATAGGGATCCCTCACTGGCCAGATGAGACCTTGGAGTTCCTTAACTCTTCATGAACCACAGAGAAAAGAAAAGAAAGTCATGCATACAGACAAGCATGCACACTGGATGAAGCTGAAAAAAAAAAAAAAGACTCCATTCCATTTTATTGTTGTTTTTAGTTTTTATACCTTCTCAGGACAATTGAAAGCATTTTTACATTCTATAAGTTTATAGTACATTTAAGACAATAGTTTATGTCATAGGTTGCTAAGACTTAAGGAGTTACCTCAGAATGTCTTTCCATTAAGATTAGTACCTGCCTAAACATTCATTATCTGCTACTAGCTGCATAAGTTCATTGTAAGTTTAAAGCAATAATTCTTATGTCATAATTAGCATTGTTTTGTTAAGAGACAAATCATCTGGCTTGTATCTTATTATTTTTAAGTCTTGTATAGATAGACTAGGCCATCACTTATTTTCTGTCCTTGCACCTACAATAAATTGCTCATTCCCAGTTTATGACCTTTAGTTACCAGACAGTGGCCTCATTCCTAGCCTAGTAGGAATGTTTTCCTTGGTTGTAAGTTTGTTCCAAGCTTGCTTTCTTTTCCTAGTGCAATTAGCCCATGACACATGAAGGTTTACAGAGATCTATTTGCAGCTTTTATTCTATGGGGGAGGGGAGGGTTGAGATTACTTGTATCAGTTTAAGAGTTCTATAAAATCATCAGTAACTATGAAATCATCAATTCATCTATACAGCATTACTACATGAAAGTACATTTTTATATTGATTCTTCAGGAAATCTACCCAATAGGGTGGGCTAATGCCTAGGAATCACTAGACTATCTAATAGGGGTAGGAAAGGCATATCAACATTGAGAAGCAATCCTGGGATGAAGTCTCCGAGGACCCTGCATCTCAGAGCTTACCCATTGCAGTCATGCAAAATGGTGGGCTATCTCCAGAAAACTCACCTGCTTGTCATACCCTTTACTAGATGGCTTCTGACACCACCTACTACAAGAAGAAGCTTCTCTGACAATGACTGAATAAGACACTGGGTAAGCGTAGCAGAATGTCATTAGGCATCAGTTTATTGTTACGTTCCTTAGCAGAACACTAGTATTTAGTTCTCCCCAAGGCTCGTGGCCTAATCAGTCTTAGGTCTTGGCCTGTTTGGTCTCTCTCTCTCTCTCTCTCTCTCTCTCTCTCTCTCTCTCTCTAGCTATTTTATTGGGTTCTTATCTCTACCACCCTTCCAACTCTTATTCCACCCAAATTCCTTCCAACACCCTAACACTGGGAGGGCAGGAAGGAGGTCAGAGAGGAAAGGGGGCATATAGACCTCTTTGGAGATCTGATGATTAGGGGTGTTGAGTTCCTTGGGGCAAGTCCTGTCTTTGTTAGGATATCTCCAACCTCTCTCTTCAAGCCACAACAGCAGCAGCCAAGAGCAGCAGGGTGAGCAGCAACTCTCAAGGCTCTACAATTTATACTTTCTCCAGAGTCTCCAGAATTAAACTATCTGAAGCGGGCAAAAATCATAGTCACTTGCTATGAAGCAGCCTTTTATCCCACACCTGGCAGTAAAATAAAAACATATTCACATAACATAACTCGGTTTTAAAAGAAACATAACTGGGTTTTACTACATTGGCCACCTGAGCAATGTCAGGTATGGGTTCCATCTCATGGGTGGGCCCTAAATGCAACCAGAGAATGGCTGGTTATTTCCACATTTGTGCCACTATTGCACCAACATATCAATGTAGACAGATCACCAGAGTAAATCAAAGGGTTTGTTGCTGGGTTGGTGGTTACCTTTCTCCTCTGGTAGTAGGCAGAGTACCTAACCATTAGTCAGTAGGAATGAAGGCTCTATTTAGACAACAGCTTGACTTCAGCATGTTCAATTTCATATATAAGTGCTGTCTTCAGCAACTGAGCCCCACCATCAGTTTGTGGAGAACAACCATTAGTCTTGGCAATAGCCTGATTTGTTTGAAAGTTTCTATGGGGCTCCCTCCTTTGGTCATTTTGACAATGACTCAAGGAGATGTAACCAATTCCTGGCACTAGAGGTTCCATTCAGTAATAAGAGCTGTCTAGCTGGGGCATTGTCTCCCCCATCATTTGGTAACTCCATTTAGATTTCTTTTATATATAAGTTGTTTTTGTTTTTTGAGACAAGGTTTCTCTGTGCCCTGGCTGTCCTGGAACTTGCTCTATACGTTAGGCTTGTCTCAAACTCATGGAGATCCACCTGCCTTTTCCTCCCACATGCTAGGATTAAAGGTGTGCACCATCATGCCTGGCAATATATGTATATTTTACAGAAGCATCTAGAGTAGTAAGTTTTCATATGGCCACTCAAATGGCCTGATGTTAGTTGTCCCTCCTCATATTCCATCTCTTATCCACCTTTGCTACCCCCTCTCACCATCTAATCTTCCTGTTACAGTTCTGCCTCCCTATCTCTCCATAATTATGTACTCAATCTCCCCTTCCCTGGGAGGATCCCTCAACTCCTCTACTCTATACACAACCTTTATGGTTACATGGAATATAGAATACCTATTGAAGGCTTAAAAGCAAACATGCTAACATCTACATATAAGAGAGTACGTATAATGTTTGTCTTTTGTGATCTGCGTAGATCCATCTATTCAAAGATTTCATATTTTTTTTCTTTCATTCTTTGTTTTTTTCAAGACTGGATTTCTCTGTGTAGCTCTATGTAGATCAGACTGACCTTGAATTCAAGAGATCTGCCTCCCTCTGCCTTCCAAGTGCTGTGATTAAAGGCATGTGCCACCCCTGCCTGGCATAATTTAATTTTTTAACAGCTAAATAATATTCCATTGTGTAAATGTATCATGTTTTTATTACTCACCCATTTGTTGATGGACATCTAGGTTGTTTCCAATTTTTGGCTATTTTGAAACAGGATCAATTAACATGGCTGAGAAAGTATCTCTGTGATAGGATGAAACATCCTTTAGGTTTATGCTCAAGTACATAGATGAATCTAGATAAATTTCCATTCCATCTTTAAGAGGAACCTACTTTCCACAGTGGCTACACAAGTTTGCACTCCCACCAGTAACAGATGAGTGTTCGTTCCTCTTACTCTGCGTCCTCGTCAGCATCGGCCACCATTTGTTCTATTGATCTTGGCCATTCTGAGTGATGAAATCTCAAATTAGTTTTGATTATCTGATTTCCCTGATGACTAAGGATTTTGAATATTTCAGTGTTTCTCAGCCATTTATGTTTCATCCCTTGGAGAATTACACTTATTCTACACCTCATTTTTTAAATAGGGTTATTTGTATACTTGATGTCTATTTATTTATATACTTTAGAACTAACCCTCTATTGGATGGTAAAGATCTGGTACAGAGTGCTTCTGTGGGTTTCTGGGTGACACGGAGGAATGGCTGAGAGCTATGGCAAAGCTAAGGGTCAACAAGAGTCAGAGTTCCCAGGGAGTTGGAGTGCTAGGAGAGGAGGGGCTCTGTGTGTAGATTGTAGTAAAACCAAGAATAATCTGGAGACAGAGCTGAAATGGTTAAGGTGACTCTTGAGAGTTGGAGTGAGTCTCCAGTGAATGGAGCTGAGTTGGAAGGAGGGAAACTCATACATAAGCAAGTTGTCTAAGGGCTAAGAGTTAGAATGGAGAGATCATAAAAGGAGTCAGGGAGGATTATGTAAATAACATGAGTCCTACTGAAGGGTGGAGGTGGTCACAGCAAAAACTGTTTCTAGGTATCAGCAGCTGACACAAGGAAACAGGAAAGGGGTAGAAGGGAGGGCTGCGAGTGTCCACAACAAGGAGGAAAGTTGGTTCTGCATTAAGGTCTGGTGGCATTTCTAGGGAGTAGAAACAGGGTGGGAAGAGGGATACCTTCAAGAAGACTCATCCAGGGTTGGGATGAGACTGGAGAGATCATTATGGAGGGCAGGAGGTGGAAATGGCCTACCTGAGTCCTCCCAGATCCACTCCCCCTGCCACTGGGAGTCCCAGGTGAATGACAAAAAAGGAAATAAAAGGACCTGACTGCTCCTAGGTGTGACAGGGAGAAGGCTGAAGGTAGATAAAAAGGGAGAACATAGCCAGAGGCAGAGAGACATGTGAGAAGAAGGGGAAGGGGACACCAAGAGACCAGAAGGTTGAAGGGTTAAGGGATGAACCACAAGAGGAAGGGCAGCCCAGCCCCTGGGCTAGACAGTTCAGGTTAGGGGTAGGGTATACTAGCCATACCTTGGAACAGGTTGGGACTGAGGAATGCTGGGACCCTGTGTAAGGGTCCATGTCACTGAAGAATGATATCCTGAACTTAAATAGTATGTAAACACAATGAGTGTTTATTCTGCAGAAGTCCAGCATGCTGAGGTCTCCCCATTACCCAGATACCTCTAACTTACTTCGACACTAAGGGCATTCCATTACTGGGGTGTTGGGGCTAGAAACTGTTTACTGAGGAAGTTTGGGGTAGGTGGCCTTTACCTTACGCCATCTTTAGGGACATTCCATTACCGGGCTGTGGGGGCTGGAACCTGTTACCACTGAGGTCTGGAAACTTGCTGACCCATTGTCCTTGCTTCAGGCTAGGTCGCTGAGCACTTTCTAGTTTCTCACTAGATGCCTGAAGCCTGGGTTTTTTAAACGGACTTGTCTGGACTTGTCCAGTTTTTTAGTCCTAGTGCCTTAGACTGTCAATTTGAAACCTGTCATGAAGTCAGCCTAGCCTTCTCACCTGGTGGCCAGGTCTGCTTGGATATGTTACACAGGAATGTCAGTTAGTTATTTGTCTTAGGTTTGAGCCCTATCACCAGGTAGAAAGTGGTTTTAGGAATTGGCCACTATTCCTCAGGCCTCAACAACCCAACCAGCCTTCTGGGATCTCTGTATTGGCTGAAAAGAATCCTTTCTAGTTTTTATTCCTCAAATTAACATTGTAAACATACTGTCCTGGCTAGAGTTTCTTTTGCTGTGATAAAAGAAACTCTATGACTGAAGCAAATTTAGAAGGAATGGGTTTACTTGACTTATGTTTCCAAATCACTGTTCATAATTAAAGGGAGTCAGGACAGGGCCTCACACAAGGAAAAAACTTGGAGGTAGGAGCTGATGCAGAGGCCTCAGAGAGGTGCTGCTTACTGCCGCTCCACTTGGCTTGCTCAGTTTGCTTCTTATAGAATCCAAGATCATTAGCCCAGGGATGGCACCAACCACAATGGGCTGCTCCTCCCACCCTTGTCACTCTTTAGGAAAATGCCCTATAGGTTTGCCTACAGCCCCATCTTATGTACACATCTTCTTTTTTCTTTTTCTTTATTCTTCTCTGAAAGATTACATCCCAACCAAATCCTCCCCTCTTGACACTCCTCCCAGTGTAACTCTGTAGACCAGGCTGGCATCAAACTCATGAGATCACCTGCCTCTGCCAGGATTAAAGGCATGCATGTGCCAATGCCACCCCCACCACCTGGCATATACACTTTCTTAATTGAGGCTCAGATGGCTCAGATGACTTTAGCTTGTGTCAAGTTGACATAACAATCTGGTACACATATTTAAACCTCAATTTCTTTTTCTATTACCTCATACTGTTTGTTCCATTACGCTTTACTGCTGCTTAGATAAGAACATATGAAAGTCTTCCTTGTCCATCTTCTTACTCCTTCTAACTTCTTTCAGCTATACTATCTGTAGGAACTGCAGTCATTTTGAATCATAACCACTTGATTGTCCCTGAGCAAACCTGTCTGTTTTCCCACCTAGTTTCCCAGAATAGTATAAATAAAGAAAACTCCTAGAGTAGTATGTGAAGCTGAAAGACTCTGGGGCCTGGCTGGAATGTGCTCGAGATATACACTTGAGCATGACACAAATATTTTCCAGCTCAGAGGAAGTCACTTTGTCCTGACATTTTCCCCCTTTCCTCTCACTCAGAATATGGGTATCTAGCTGTTCTGCTGCCAACTGTTGGGCTGTGGCATGCGTGTGGGCGTAGGTCCTGTGGGTTGAGTTGTGGGTTCTGCATCTGCCACCTCTAAGCGGCTAGGACCATGGCTAGGAGAGGCAGAAGCTCGGAAATTTGACTGTGCTCACTCCACACAGGTGTGTGGCAGATGTTTGGTTGTGAGAAGTCGAGAGACACTGCTTTGCTGTGGAGGGAACACAGTCTGAGGTCCTGTGGGGGCTGGAGCTCTTGGGGTGGGGTCCCAGGGCCAAGGTGGCCAAGAACCGACTGGTTCTTAGGCCCTTGGGCTCTCAGGCCCCGTTGAGAGGCCTCAGAAGATCCCAGACGGGCATACGGGCTGGATCAACCCAAAGCCGAAGTGGGAAGGGAGAGAAGCTCTGGCTGCATCCCACAGGGATGAGACATTTGGTCATGACGACTCGCTTGGCTGGGTCTCCATGGCTGGAACGTAGAGAAGTCTCATAGGGAGATTACACTGCAGCTCTGTAGTTGAAGGCCTTCTCCATGGTTCCTCACGGTGGGCCCCAAAGAAGAGAGTCCATGGTCTTAAGATCCGGTCTTAAGACATTTATTGTCATGGCGCAAAATGGATGAAGCTATACCCCTTTATTCTCAGGGTAGGCCTGAGGTTAAATACCTTTTGCAAGGAGGAGGGTCTGGGAAGGAATGCTTAATTGGCTATACCCTCTGGCCTTTAGGTATCTCATTAGTATGGAGATGTCTTGAGGCTCTATGGCCTGTAGTCACCCTCTCTACCTGTGCTACATGACCAATGGCCACAAACCTCTCTGTGGGGGGTTGTGGCTATGTGAAAGGAACCAGGGGCCCAGGATATCCTACAGTCCCTGAGGGTCTCTGGGATTCAAAGCCTGTTCGACCAGGTACTCAGCTGGTCTCACAGCCCTACAGTCAACCAAGACAGGTCTGTTCACAGCCCCTAAACTGTACTCTGTGAAGACCTGGACATGCTTGCCTTTGTCCCAGGCTCATAAAACTTGAATATAATTCTTAATATGCTAAAACCAGGTTTCCCCAAAACACTCTTACTTGTTTATGGTCAAATATTTCCAACAACACAAACCAAACAAGTTACAGAATCAATAAAACATGGACCAAGATCATGGAAGTTCAAGGGCCAGGGAGCAAGAATGGCCTATTTCCTTAGGCTGGAGAGAAGACTCATCATTAGGAATGATGCCCTTCTAAAGAACTCAAATTCAGCTTCCTGTACCAAGTTCCTGCATTTCACTCACAACACCTGCCTATAACTCCAGTTCTAGATCTGACATCCTCTTCTGGCCTCTGAAGAAATCAGAATGTACATGTACACATACATTTACACAGGCACATACACATAATAAAAAAATTAGACAAAAGAATGATCTAACGGTAGTGAGTATGCCTAAAGTTTTCTCAGATGAACAGATTATTTGCCATATTAGCTACACTGATAGTGCTTTTGGTGTAAGAATGGATGGAGGTCATGAACTTTCCTACATAGGCATGCCTTTTTTTTTTTTTTTTTTTTTTTTTTGAGATGGTTTTTTTCTTTTTAGCCCTGGCTGACATGGAATTCACTATGTTGGCAAGCCTAGCGTTGAACAGCTACTGCCTGGGATCAGAGGTGTCCTCCCCACCCCCATCCACCCAGGCTAACAACTATATAACTTTACTAGAATTTCCATTAAGGTTCTGAGAATGGTGGTGAACCTTTAAATGTTTGAAAATGTTTTATTTTGCTTAATTTTGAAGTGTTGGGGATCAAAATGAGGGCCTCATATGCGCTAGGTGAGTACTCTACCACTGAGCTACACCCCCCAGCCCACTTTCTTTATTCTTTTGTTTTTTGAGACAGGGTTTCTCTGTGTAGTCCTGGCTGTACTGGCGCTCCCAATGCCACCACTGCCTGGCTCCTTTATTCTTGGCCTTGAAGATCATTTTGTTGCATTGAGATGAGTAACTTTCAGAGTAACTTTCCTTCAGCACTTTGTAGATATTTCATTCTCTCTTTTATTGCTGATAAATTGCTCATTTAGTAAAATTGCTTTCAATTTACAGATAAATTCTTTTCTTGCTGATAAACTTTTCTGTTCTTTCTAGTAATTCAGTTTCATTGCAACAGGTTGGGGAGTTCATTTAACAGCTTTCTCAAAACTAGTCAGAAAATTTTGGAAGCCAGGGCAGTAGGTAGTACAAAGCTTTATCTGGGAGGCAGAGACAGGCAGATCTCTGAGACTGAAGCCAACCTACTCTACAGAGCAGGTTCCAGGAAAGCCAGTACTACACAGATAAACCCTGTCACAAAAAACCAAACCACTTCAAATCAAATCAGCCAACCAACCAACCAACCAACCAACCAACCAACCAACCAACCAACCAACCAACCAACCAA
>JANHMN010000013.1:73254267-73325558 GCA_030674055.1 Rhabdomys pumilio | reverse complement strand
CAACCAACCAACCAACCAACCAACCAACCAACCAACCAACCAACCAAAAACCCTGTTTTGAATATTGCTTATTTTGTCTTTTGAAATCATATTTACATTTAGCTTAGCTTCTCTTTCAGTCCTCTTGTTATCTTAATGATAAATTATGTTTGAAATTTTTGTTTTGTTGAGACAGGTTTTCTCAGTGTAGTCCAGGCTGTCTCTGCCTCCCAAGTGCTGGGATTAAAGGTGTGAGTCACTACCACCTAGTTATGTTTTCTTTTTGTTTTTTAAATGTCTGAATTCTTAACACCATCTTCCAAATCAATAATTCTATCTAGTCAACGCATTCAGCCAACTACTGCTTTATATTATTAAGGATTATATTTTACATTTCCAAGTTTGTTCTTTGGTTCTTTTATGATAATTTTCTGTCTTGCTTTGTATAATATTTGCCTGTTTTGTTCTCATAATTTACTTTAAGTAACAAAAGATTCCTTCATATTTATCTTTTGTTGTCACTACTGTGGGTAGTGGTGGCAAGCTGAAACATAGGTCTTTGTGGATGTCAAGCAAGAAGAAAGCATGATACTGTGAATTATTTTTGTGAATAGCTGGATGTTCAAGACGCCCTTAAATAAATCCTTATTTAACCAGGATTTAAAGCAGAAAAATAACTGACAGGTGATGCCTGTCAGTCTGCCTTCTTCTGATCCTTTCTCTTCCTTCTTTCCCTTCCACACCCTTTCTTTCAGAGTTGGGGGTGGAACACAGATCTTTATCATAGACTTTTGTTGTATGTTGTCTTATAATATTAAATGCTCATTAGCTTTGTATGACATCACTATTTTCATCTATATTCCTTGTAAAAGAAATCAGCCGAGTGTTTAAATTTTGCATCTGTCTTTTTAATAAAAACACTTAAATGATAATGTGTGGGTCACACAATATTACAGCAGGTGGTACCAAGTGACTGTTGGACATTTACCCATGATGAGCTAAACTGTATGCGATTCAGAGGAGGCTATCTTATTCTCTGTTGTCAGGTTCCTTCAGAACTCGGTAAAATGGATTCTAACACAATTGTTTCTTTAAGGTTGCACAATGATTTCCTAACATTCATTACACCTAGCTATTTTTCTTCAAAGAACTTGCTTTCCATACAACTATGTATCACCCTGACCTTCACATAAAAAAAAAAAAAAAAACCAACCTGAAGGGCTGGAGAGACTGCTAAATGAGTGAGCTGCTTACATGAGGGCCTGAGCACAGACTCCCAGCATCATGTAAAGATGAGCACAGCAGTGCACACCTGTAATCCAGTGTTGGACACAGGCTAGCCAGTGTGACTGCGGCACCAGGTTCAGCATCAAGTTGTCTCAAAAAAATAAGGTGCACAGAGATCAAGAAACAAGTTAGACATTGACCTCTGGCCTCCAAACACATAAACACTACACACACACACACACACACACACACACACACACACACACACAGAGAGAGAGAGAGAGAGAGAGAGAGAGAGAGAGAGAGAGAGAGAGAGAGAGAGAGAGATTGAGAGCGATACTGAGAGATGTAATGTTTTTATTGCAAAATTTTAGTATCTGACATTGGTGCTCCAGTTGAATTCCTGTTCATTCTCACGCATCACAGTGAGTTCAGTCAAACAGTGACAGGGTTCATTTTTGGACTACTTTGAGTAAGCTTCTCCTCTGGTTCAGGCCCTCCTGTCTTTTAGGTTTGGGTTTGTTTGTTTGTTGTTTTCTGTTTATCTTTCTTGAGGTAAGGTCTTGCTTGGTAGTCAGGTTATCCTGGAACTTAAAATTCAGGCCTGAACACACAATTCTGCCTCTGCCTCCAAAGTGCTGAGATTATGGGCATGTGTCACCACACCTGGCTTCTGTTATGTTTCCCAGCCTGGTATTGGGGGTGGGGAAGGGGGTGTTCTGTTCCAGGTCAATGTTTGTAAAGTATAGATATAGTCACTAAGCAATTCAATTCAGTTCATTCAATTAACTCAATGATCACATTGTTCTGGTACTCTCTGAAATGGCCATTTTTGGTTGTCAACTTGACCACATCTGGAATTAACTACAGCCTAAGCAGCTGAGTACACTCATGGAGGGTTTTCTATGAAGCAGGAAGCTTGTGCTTTTTGCTTGCTCGCCCTCACTCTCACTGCAAGTTCAGTCTTTCACTGGTATTAAAAGTGCAGAATTCTGGCATAAGCCGAGACATCCAGCCTTGTGAACCGAACAATTCTTGGATTCTTGGACTTCTATCAAGTACAACCATTGTTGGGACTAGGCAGACTACAGCCTGTAAGCTACTCCAAGAAATCCCATCTTTACACATAGGAATCTATCATATAAGTTGTTTCTCTAGAGAAACCTAATACACTCTTCCACCTTCTTAGACCTTTCTTCCAGGGAGGCAAAGGCTTTCAGGTATTGTTTCTTGGATTTTGTTTATTTGTGTCTTAGGTCTCTATTGCTGTGAAAAAGACATCATAACCATGGCAACTCTTATAAAGGAAAACATTTAATCAGAACTGGCGCACAGCTTCAGAAGTTCAGTCCATTATAATCATAGTGGGAAGCACGGAGGCAAACAGGCAGACATGGTGCTGGAGGAACCAAGAGTTCTACATACAGATAGGCAAGCAGCAGGAAGAGAGATCGACACTGGGCCTGGCTTGAGCAGTTGAAACCTCAAAACACACCCCAAGTGATACACTTCCTCTAACACTTCCTTGTTAATAAGGCCACATTTCTCAAGAGTGCCACTCCCTGTGAGTCTCATGAAAATTCAAACTACTACATTCCACTCCGTGGCCCCCATAGGCTGGTAGCCATTTCACAATGCAAATAAACTCAGTATAACTTCAAAAGTCCCCATAGTCTAACAGTCTCAACCTTGTTTGAAATGGCCTTGCCCTGAGGTACTACTCCATTCAGTCAATTTAGAATCAGGATTTTCTTAAAACTTTTCCAGGTGCTCCTTTTCTCCTCAAGCTGTACATTTTATATTTTTCCTTGCTTGGCTTGCTCTTTTCATTAAAGATCTGCGTTAAGTGTGGCTGCTAATGACCAAGCAACGCAGTCAATAATAGGCTGTCTGGAAACCTCCTCTCAAGTTTGTTAATCTACAACTCAGTTTATCCTCAGGCAGATTTCTGTGGATAAGGGCAGAAAGAAGCCGTGTTAGTCACCAAATTATCACATGAATAATCTTTAGGCCACATATTAATATTCTCCTCTGAAACTTCTTGAACTAGACGCTCACATTTCAAATTTCCCTTAGCACCACTGTTTTCCATGGCCCATTAAGCCTCACTTAAAACATTCAACCACTTTTCTAGTCCAAAATCCACATTCCTCCAAATAAAAGCACAGTCAGGCCCATCACAGCAATAACTCAGTCCCTTCTACCAACTTCTTTTTATTGTGAAGAGACACTGTTGCCATGGCAATTCTTATAAAGAAAAACATTTAATTGGGGGCTTGCTTACAGAGAAGTTTAGTCCATTATAGGCATGTCAGGAAGCATGTTGGGATGCAGGGAGACATGGTGTTGGAGAGGTAGCTTAGAATTCTACATTCCTATCTCCAGGCAGCAGGAAGAATGACACTGGGCCAGGCTTGAGCATTTAAGTCAAACCCATTTCCCAGTAACACATCTCCTTCAACAAGGCCACACCTCCTAATAGTGTCACTTCCATTCAAAGTACCAACTTGTTTTGCTTAGTTATTTTAGTTCATCTTCTCCTCAGCCTGTTTTATGAGCCTCAAACTTCAAAATCTGCTTTTGAATTTTTCATTTCTGGTCTATAATTATGTCCATATATAAATTTATGTGCTGTCTTTGTGTGTGATACTTTTAAGAGGTATTCAGCCTTCATTATTTTTAGTACTAATTGATTTGAGAGATTTATATACTTCAGTCAGGGTTTCACTATGTAGTTGTGGCTAGCCTGAAACTACATAGACCAAGTTGGCCTCAAACTCCGATAAACCTGCATCTTTCTCAAGAGTACTAGGATTAAAGGTGTGCACCACCAAACCCTGCCAAAGATTTTTTCTTTTATTTATGTGCATATGTGTGCACCTTTGTGAAGTGTGTGTTCCATCTCTCTAGCCCCTTAAGAGTATTTAACAGCAGTTTTGCAGACACTAAAAATCTGTGTTAAGAATTCCATAGGCCCACAGCATCAGTACTAACAGTTCCTGAGCTAGAATTGACAAAGCATTAGCACTCCTGGCTAAAGGTGGGACACACTGGAATGCCATACATTTTTTTAACCATCATCTTAACATGCACAGTTAATTTTACTGCTAAGAAAATGCTCAGTGTTTCAAATGTCTCCCTCTCTCCTCTTGGAATCTTAAACACTACGTTGCCTTTTATATTGGCTTCTTCTCTTAGCAATATGCATGTTTCTGTTTTTATTTTTCATAGTTTAATAGCTCATTTCTTTTAGGTGCTGAAGAGTATTCTATTTCAAGGATGTACCACCAATTCTATTAAACTATCCTGAAAGAGAAAGACTTGAGACACTCTTGAGAATCAGCAAGTATCAAAGACCTGCAGGAGAACTATCAGACTCCAAGCAGCACGCCAGGTATTACCGAGGGTTGACTAGCATGGAGTAAGCATCCCCAATGAGAACTCTAAAGACACAATTGTCTATTTCACAGAGGAACTCTTGAGCTGAGACAAGTTCCTGGGAACAGAAGGTGTTCTGTTTACCTCAGGAAAAAAAAATCAGAACTGAAATAAGTTAACTCAATAATGCACATTAAACAGGCCTTGAACAAACAAGAACAAACAAATCCTAAAAGCAGTATACAGAAGAATTTTAGGTCAAAAATAGGGCTAGGGAAACTAGGAAAACAGGGCTTAACCGGCCAAGTAGAACATGGAAGCATGAGAACTGGAGTTCAATCCCCCCAGTTCCCACATAAGCAAGCCAGGCACATAGCTACTGCCTGGGACTTGATGGCCAGCTAGTCTAGACAAACTGGTGAGCATCAGGCCAGTGAGAGACCATGTCACATAAACAATGCAGGTCACAAGTGGACAAACACCCAACACCAACCTCTGTCAGCTCTGAGTGCTCCCACAGTCCCATCTCTCTCAGGTGGAATATTAAATCCATTAGTTGTGTCTTCCAGTAAGAGTGGAGAGAAATCTAGAAGCTGTAATGCGTTTCTTAGGCAACCTTGAGCTAGGGTTCTGGGTAAGATAATGTTTGGCCAAAGTGGTTTTTTGAGGAAGGATGGACAATGGTTCACATGTCCACCCTCAGGATATTAAATTCCTAAGTGGCAAGAAGTACAAAGTGCCAGATTGGTCTGTGGATGTAAGACAGTTGCAGCACTGTCAGGCACTAGCTTCTTGGTCCAGCATGCTCTGGCCATCACAGAACTGGAATATGCTGGGAATGTAAAGAAACAGTTCTTCTGCAAGCCAGCCTTAGGAGTCCTTCCTCAGGACACTCAGGTCTGAGTATTGTGATGCTCAGACTAATATTTCATTAAAAAAAAATACACCCTTATATTCAGTATTAACTGTATTAGTATAAAATTAAATGTAGTATTTCATTTTTTAAACATCCTTGTATTTAGTATTCACTGTGCTGGCTGCTATCCAACCTTGCCATACTACTTAATGAGGATGGCTCTAAGAGTTCAGTAAGTGGACGGTCAGGTGATAAGGGTTCCACACCCTGCATCCCATCTGCAAGTCACAAGTTAAGTTTATCACAGTTCACAGATCTTCGGAGACAACATGAAACGTGCATGACTAAGAGAAATGAACACTATTTACTCACAGCAAGCAGCATGAGCTTCCTGTTCCACTAGCTCAGGGTGGGCAATGGAGCATAGCTCAGGTGAGTCCTGAACTCAGGATGGTCTTGTATAACAGCTGAGAGAACTACAAGCATAAGGAGCTAATCTTTTTTGTTTTTAATTATGTGTATGTATGTGTATGCTACCTTTGTGTTGGTATCAAAGAGACCAGAAGAGGGCCTCAGATCCCTTGGGAGTTAGAAGTTGTGAGCTGCCTGACACTGGGTGCTAAGAACTGAACTAGGTCCTATCAGAAGAAAGACAAATGTGGTCTCAGCCAATGAATCATCTCCTCAGCACTGGAATCTGAAGTTTTTAATAATAAGCTTAAGCAAACTGCCTGACCTCTGAAGGGAAACAGTTTACCGTCTAAGGATATGGGTGGTTGTTTGTATGGTATTTGGGATGGTCCAAGCATAAGTTATCACAGCCTCTGCTCACAAGATGTACAGAACTGCAACAGACCCATGGAGAGTTGTTTTCCAACAAACTCTGGCCATCTTTTTACTTGAACAACAGCACCTATTGTTTTAGAGCCCAAGCCAAGTTTTATCTTTAAAAAACAATTTTAATCTATTTACAAAATTTAGCAAACATTTGTATACAATCACTGAATAATTTTTACTATCCCATCTATTCATTCCAGCCATGAGAAAATACACCATAGTAGTCAATATTAAAAGTTATCTATCCATAAATTATTTTATTTCTCATTAAATGAGCACAGAGCCATTAGCATATTAATAACAGATATGTTTATTATTACATATCCATCAGTGCGGCTTTCAATACCACTTAAAACATGCATATAACCCTAGAGAAGATTGGTTTTCCAGTGCTTATTTGATACACATTACTGCAAAGCCATTATAAATTACTGAGGAGGTATTTGGTTAAAAAAAATAAACAATAAATCACACTGCCCATACACATCAACTCTTGTAACCAGAGAAGAGTCGAACAGTATTTATATGGTAATTCCTATATTAATTGGAAAACATCATGGATATATTTCATAATTCTTTACTATTGGTGCAACTGTATATGTTTTTGCAGATAGTTTCATTATTGTAGCAGGTAGATTGGTACAAAGGTTGTACTCAATTTATAAACGTCTGGCAAACTTCTGTATTTTAAATTAAACCAATTACCAATGAAAAACACATAATTTTTTGTAAAATCTGTTTTCTGAAAAGTCTGTACTTACGTATTACGGCAGTAAAGAAATTCTCTCAAATTAAGGCACTAATAGGGTAATGCAACTCCCACTGAAAGTGTTCTAAGAATAATTTACATTTCAAACAGTGCATACATTTTTATATGTTAACTTAATGTCTTTTCACTTAAAACCACAAAGAAATACATTATATAATTACAGAAATGATGTACCCCACAAAATGCTTTTAAACTTGGTTCTCTTGTACAGTTAGTTCTTTATGTCTCTAGTAGTAAAATAAATCGATATGGCTTGGCAAAAATGCATAGATTAAATGTAATTCTTTCATCTTCTCCCAGTCCCCAATCTATAAACTTGCTGAAACATATACAATATTTTGTAAAGCATAATGCAAGATATTTAATTTCTCCATAGAGCCCACTGTGGGCAGTTGACAGTAAGGCTTTTAATTCTACAGTAAGGACACTAAGCTTCAAGTGACATCACTGTGTTCTTAAAAATATTTCTGAATAGTCTTGCAAGAGCACAAAAAACTTAGTTATTAAAAACAAAACAAAACAGAAAAAACTTGTCTCATTTTGAGATATGTTCTTTACTCCTTCCCCGATCTGATCTTGACAGCGATGGCCATTCCACTGACAGTGAAAGCTCCTTCCTCTTGTCAGACGAGGAAAACTGTTCTATCATGACTGACAGGCATTTCCTTATAAATTCAAAAAGGCAGCACCTTAAAAAAATATCTAGCAAAGCTTTCCCCAATTGTACTTGCATTACATAGTAATAATTAATCTAATCTACCTGTAGGCAAACCCGCAAGAAAAAAACAAAACAATCCTCAGTGTGCTTTTTGTGTCAAAACAAGGACAGAATAACAGCAATCTTAACCCTGAAAAGCCTGTGGTATTTGTGTCAAAAGAAACAGCCTGTCTGCTCCACACAGTTAACAGCCCGTTTTATCAGGTAGCATCCCAACATGATTCCAACACAGCAGTAGGTCACATGGTTAACTGTTGAAGGAAAAAAAAAATCTTGTAATTTAAGAAAGATGCTTGGTTCAAAAATACAAGATACAACAACAGCTGGAAGTAGGGGTGCGAGCATGGCTTAGTGGTAGACTATTTGGCTGGCATGCATAAGCCCTGTGTTCAAACCTCATCAGCACCACCCCTACTGCTCCTAAAAACTTAGGGAAAAGCAATTATGTACACTCACACAAAAAAGTAAGAAATGACATAAAGTTCAGAGAAAGCAGAGGAAAGGAAAAAATACTATGATTTCTGTTTGTATTTCTAAACCTTTTCTTACTCACTTATTTTAAATTGTTTTACTCCTAGTTTATACCCTACAGCTAGGTGGCTAAAATAGCATTCTACAGGGTTCAGGTAAATGCTGTGATATAATATAACAGTATAGAGGTTTGAAAATACAGAAGGGTATGTATGATTTCATTACAGACAGAAGAGAGTGAAGAAAGTAAATGAGTTAAGACAGCTTCAAGCCAACTGTGCTGGCCCAGCCTTTCATCACAGCACTCTGAGGCAGAGGCAGGCGGGTCTCTGTTCTAGCCTGTTCTACAGAGTGAGTTCCAGTACAGTCAGGACAACACAGAGAAACCCTGTCTCAAAAAAAAAAAAAAAAAAAAACCAATGAGGTAGTGTTTAATCAGGTCCTGCAACAGTTGTAGCATATAAAATATTTCTGAAAAAAAGTCCCACCCAACGAAGTCTTAAAAGAGGGACTTAACTTGAGCTCACCTGTCACACACTATTGTGTATGACAGATTCAGTGCTAACAAATGATGTTCATCTTCAAGAACCCAATTCCAAAACAGTGTAAAAGATGAGAACATTTTATAATGATCCATTTGCATTTAAAAATGTAATTCTAGTAGGTTAAAATAACAAAAAAAAAAAAAAAAAAAATAAAGTATATGTTACATACATCCTAACCTATAACAGTAACTGGGTATGAAAGTATGCTATTTCTAATAGCAATCAATTTAGCTTACATATAAAACTCAGCAAGTCATATATTAAGGACTTATCTATAGATGATGTTTTCTATGGTGAAATAGTTGTTTCTGATTTTAGTATGTGTGTTACTGAAGGCATTTAATTATTAGTACTAGTAATAGCAGTATTTGTTTGTTGAGACAGAGACTCCCTATTTAGCTCTGACTTTCCTAGAACTTGCTCTATTATAGACCAGGCTGGCCTCAAACTCACATAGACATGTCTGCCTCTCTTTGAGTGCTGGGCCTAAAGGTATGGCCATCATGACTGACTAGATTTCTAATTTTAACAGACAGGTTCCAACTATTTTTTTTTTTTTTTTTTTTTTTTCCGAGACAGGGTTTCTCTGTGTAGCCCTGGCTGTCCTGGAACTCACTCTGTAGATCAGGCTGGTCTCAAACTCAGAAATCCGCCTGCCTCTGCCTCCCAAGTGCTGGGATTAAACCAACTATTTTTATATGACTATAAACACTTTAATATTTTTAGCTAGTTTTAACCTTACCTAGTTTTTCCAGATGTATTTTTGACTACTTTCCGGAAAGACTGATTTGCAGTGGATCTTGTTGACAGCGTTCGAGGAGAAGCACGGACAAAGCCAGATGGTGGGTTCTTAGGAATCTTCTTTACTAGATGAGTTACCCATTTTTTTTGTTCATCCTGCGAACATGCTAACAGCAGCATATCTCTTGCTGATGTTACATCGTAACTTACTACATTAAAAAACAAACAAGAAAAATCCATAAAGCTTTTATACTTAAAATCAGAATACAATATTAAAAAGAGAATCACATTCATAATTTTTCAAGTTTTCTTTTTTATTTTATTGGCTTTTCTGAGGCAGGGTTTCTCTGTGTAGCCCTGGCTGTCCTGGAACAACTTTTGTAGACCAGGTTAGCCTCAAATTCAGAGATCTGTCTGCCTCTGCCTTCCAGCTGCTGGGATCAAAGGTGTGTGCAACCAACACCTAGCAAGTTCCTCATTTTAAAGATACTATACTTCATTATACTTAGAAAGTATCTTTGTATCAGTCTAAGAATGAATTTTTTTCTAAAAAGCAAAAAGATCAAAACCAATAGTCATAAACACAGAAAAAAATAGTATAAAATTAGAAATATAAAAAATACAACAGTAAAGCAAACAAATATATCTATTGAATCCATGTCTCTTACTTAAAAGCAGACAGTGTATGTCCATTTCCTCTGGCTTACTATCTATGAGGAGCACACTAGTGAGATACATGGGAAATACGGATGGTGAAAACTCAAAGGGGAGCAGTAGGAGTCACCCCAAGTTTTTCTCTCAACTGACAAGGTTTTCAGCGGCCTGCCTTTTGAAAAGGGGATGATTTGCTTTCATGACTGTAAAAGGTGAACCACTAGCTCTGAGAAAAGACTGCAGCAGAGTCCCTTAGGAATACATTAGAATCCACCTGCAGAAACCGCATCACTGAGTCATCTCACATCCTGCACCTTACCTTTGCATGGGGAAATCAAGTCCTCTTTCTTGTCTAGATGGTCCCTGTGGCACTTAACATGGCATCTTCGACACTCTAGGGCAGGTGGTGGCTTAAAGACATGCCACAGAGGTTTGGCACAAGCCTCACAGTTGGCAGGAAAGTGGTAGAGAGTAGGAATGAACTCATGGCCTTTGTGATTCTGGAAGTTAGTTTTTTCACCTTGTTGAACAGGTTCCACTTCTATATCTTTTCTACATTCACCTTCATTTGCATATAGTATCTAAAGTCAAGAGTGGTGAAGAAGATTGAAAAAACCTTAATCTGTAAATAAAAATTCTACATGCAACACTAATACCTATACCACAAAAACACTTAATGGTTAGATAAAAGAGCTTTAAGAATTATAAATGTTAAAGTTGTACCTGGAATATTTTAGGAATTTCTTCAGTTTCAGCTCTGTACACATCTCCTTGGGTTACAGGTCGGACATGAAATAGCATACTAAGATAGAAATAAATGATATAAACCCATTATAAGAATCTCAATGGTAACAGAAGACATACATTTCACCAAAGAGAATATGTAAGTGGCAAAGAAGCAAATAAAAAGATGTTTAGCATCAATAATCGTGTGTGTGTGTGTGTGTGTGTGTGTGTGTGTGTGTGTAAAAACATGTCATGGTATACCTTTTAGAATTTTAAAAGAAACAATAGGGGCTGGAGTGATGGCTCAGTGGTTAAGAATGTATACTGCTCTTTCAGAGGACCACAGTTTGGCTGCCAGCACCCACATCTGGTGGCTCACAATTGCCACTAACTCCAACTCAAGAGGCTTAAAAGGTCCCTACACTCACGTGTACATACCCTCACATACACATAATTAAAAATAAAACTCTAAAAGTAAAACAAACGTTGACAAAAATGTATAGAAGCTATATCACTCACATATTGCTGACAGAAATGCAAGACTACAAATCCACTTGAAAAACAACTTGGTTACTTGTTTTATAAAACTAGACTTACTCTTGCTTATCATTCGTAACTAATACTTAAGACAGTATGAAATATTATTTGAGCTTGTTCAATTTTGTTTACATTCTAACGAGTACTAGCTCCAAAATTATTAATTTAGCATGTTACATGTTGCACATGCCATGTGTTTGTGTGGAAGCCAGAGAACTGCTGTCTCAAGTCCATTCTCTTCTTCCATTTTGTGGATTCTAGGGATCAAACTTATGTTATCAGGCATGGCAGCAAGCAACGTTAACTACTGAGCCATCTTGATGGTCCATTTATTAAACTTTATATTTGAATAGCACTTACCAAGCCTCATTTTGAATTTATATATATTCACTTAAAATTTTTTAACTAGTTGTCTCTAAGGTTCTTAAATATAGAACCTAGTTTCTTTATAAATCATCTCTATGATAATATAGACAAATGAAATGTAAATGAATACACATAGAAAAATCCACTTGTTGTGGTAAATCTCTGACCCAAACAAGCCCGGTCAAGGAAAACACAGTTCATTATTTATGATTATAAACTGCAAGCCTAGATTGGGCAGATTTACCACTCTATTCCCCAGCTATGAGATCCCTTACAACTTGCAGTTTCCTCAACCAAGTTCTCCTCCTCCATTTGTCCTTCCACCAACTGCCCAACTGTTCCAATGGCTCTTCCGGCTCCTCCCACTCCTACTGCCCAATCA
This sequence comes from Rhabdomys pumilio, assembly GCA_030674055.1. Lineage (NCBI taxonomy): Eukaryota > Metazoa > Chordata > Mammalia > Rodentia > Muridae > Rhabdomys > Rhabdomys pumilio. Next base: position 73,313,372 of record JANHMN010000013.1, on the reverse strand, counting down.
TTGGCTCTAGCCTTTATTTAACAAATTCAATTGGACAGAAGGTTCACAAGATTCACTCCTCCTCCGCAGCCACTCCCAGCAGTGGAATTACCATGACAAGAGGCTAGGGCTATCCATAACATCCACTACATATTATTTAAAAAGAACAGCTATTTGTTTACATTAATTAACATAAAGCACTATGATGTCAGTATGATGATCAAATGTTTAACTTAAAAAAAAAAAATTGGGCATTGGAGAGATGGCTCAGCAGTTAAGAGGACTGACGGCTCTTTTAGAAGACCTGGGTTCAATTCTCAGCACCCACACGGCGGCAGCTCATGCCTGCCTATAACTCCAGTTCCAGGGGATCCAACACCTTCCCTCACACAGACATATATGCAGGCAAAACAACAATAAATATAAAGTAAAATTAAAATAAAAAAGGATTTCCTGTAGGAAGTGTTTTGCTTGCATGTATATATGCGAACCATGTGTGTACCTGGTACTTATATAGGCCAGGAGAGGCTGTTCAAGCCTCTAGAACTGCATCCATATGGTTGTGGGCTACCATATGGATGCTGAGAAAGAAACCCAGGGTCTCTGCAAGAGCATCAAGTACTCTTAACCTCTGAGACACCTCTACAGCCCCCCAATTTTACTTTCTGAGATGCTCAGGGAACTCAAAACAATAGAAATTTGCTTTTCAAAGTACATAAATCTTGTACACATAATTTTTCTTCTCACAATTTTGCTAAAGCTAGACTTTATTTAAATTGTACATGTGTACTTATTTGTGTCAATCTGGGTACAAACATGCCATAGTGCATATATGAAAGTCAGAGAAAAATCTCTTGAGTGTTGGCTCTTATTTTTTCACCTTCTTTGAGACAGGTTGTGTTTATCCCTGTGCAAGCCAAGCTAATTGGCCTTCAAGCTTCTGGAGATTCTCCTATTTGCCTCCCAACACCCACCTTTTACATGGGTTCTAAGGATCAGAACTCAGGTAGTTACGATTGTGCAGCGAATGCAAATTTTACACAGTGGATCATATTGTTTAGAATAGGTAAACTGACAAGCAGTTCTGAAAATAACTCATAAGTAAAAAGTCAAACAATAAAAAACATTCAATCAAAAGCAACTTACTCTATGTCCAACACCATAGATGGACTGGATTGTTCTTTATCTTGTTCATCATTATAGAACAAGATTTTTTTGCTGCTTACCACAACATACTGAAATGATAAAAAGAGAAGAATGAAAAGAGCAACATTAACTTGACTAGCATAATATTTTCCATTTGTGTTTCCATTATACTGAATTAATTTAAAGTCAATTTTATTAATAGAACAGTTAAGATTAAAAATTTATAGTAAAACATGTAACAAAATTATCAATGAGAAGAAATTAGATACATGGTACCTGTTTCTTCCAGCCATATCTTTTGATATTTCCTCTATTTGGTACAGAAAGCCAACCTTCAATTCTTGACTCTAGGAGAAAAAAGATAGGTATAGTAGTCAATCTTAAATATTTAAACCAAAGGTAAAACCATAATTGGTCTGACAGCATGCAGCAACAGGCAACAGAAAGCAGACACAAAGGCTGTAATCTGCTCTTTCATGCTTCAACCACACACATTAGTTTTAATGGACAAATAAAGACTGCAGAAAAAAATCCAAAACCTCTTTCCCCAGAAAATTAACATTTAATACTCAATTGAAAACATATGAAATAACAGTGTCTTTAAGAGCCAAGCAAGACTGGAATGAATGACAGTTTAAATGGCATATGATATATAATATTTTAACTGTTACATGACATTCATATAAAAATGCTCAGCAAAAAAACAAAAACAAAAACAAAAAAAACAAAAACAAAAAACCAAAAAACCAAAAAACAGAAGAAAAAGCAGCATATTGAACAATTCAGAGCCATGACTTATTTACATCAAAGCAGGCAAAGTACTGTGGTGTCCTATTACTCACAGAAGAGCAGAAGATAAATAAATAAGGAATGCAGGCAGAATCAACTAGATACAAAGAATAAGAGACAAGCATTGTATTTGTTTTCTCAATAAAATATCCTAATAAATAATTGAGTAAAACACGCAACAACTTCAGTAAAATTCTTCAAATTTGGTTGGGAGGCACTTAATTCTACACATAAGTCTAATTCCAAACCTTCTATAACTAATGAAGTATGCTATCTTTTATGCTTATTTAACTCAATAAACAGAAAAAAAAGGAGAAATAAGAAGGTTAACTGCTAATATTTATACCATAAGTTGCTGACTATAATTAAAGGTTTTTATAGCAACTGTTGCTATTATTACATTATGTTTATTCCTTTTGTGGTGCTATGCATACTGGGCTCTGGGCATGCTCGGCCAGTGCTCTACCAGACGTGTATCACCAGCTTCTAACTTGTTGAGACAGCCTCACTATGTATGTGGCTTAAACTTACCATGTGGACCAAGCTAGCCTTTATGAACCACCTAGGTGTTGAGATCACAGGTGTTAATACCAAATCTGGTTAAATACATCTAAAGTTTATTAGAAGTGTCTGAGAAATAAAGATGCTTCTTTTAGAGATGACTGTATCAGGTTAAAGGTAAGAAAACTCAAGCTCTTTTTATATTAATCTTATATTTAACACATGAAAAAAAATTAGAAAGGTAGGGCTGGAGAGATGGCTCAGTGGTTAAGAGCACAGACTGCTCTTCTAGGGGTCCTGAGTTCAATTCCCAGCACCACATGGTGGCTCACAACCATCTGTAATGGGATCCAATGCGCTCTTCTGGTGTGTCCGAAGAAAGCAACAGTGTACTCACAAACATAAAAAAATTCCCTCTTCACATAAAGTTGAAAGCTCAGTCTTATGGAAATAACAATAGGTGTCATTACTAAATATTTGATTGCCAAAATACTTTGCAAGTGATACATTGTATTTAAAATTTGTACAATCTTGGATTATAAGATATATTATTTTTTAAAAATTATTTCTCTCTCTCTCTCTCTCTCTCTCTCTCTCTCTCTCTCTCTCTATATATATATATATATATATATATATATATATATATATGCATATTCTACCTTCACAGACACCAGCAGAGGGAATTAGATCCCATTATAGATCACTGTGAGCCATCATGTGGGTGCTGAGAATTGAATTAAAGAACCTTTGAAAGAGCAGTCAGTGCTCTTAACTGCTGAGCGTCTCTTCAGCCCCAGAATATCATATTCTTACATATAGTTCTATTTTCACTCTCTACTTAAAAAATTGTGACACCAAGGCTTAGGAAAGGTGCCTCCTCTATCTGTATCTGTAAAAGCTCTAGGGCTCAAACCCCCTATATCTTAACTTCTGAGTTTATGTCGCTAAAATACAATGGTAATCTATTGTCAAACAAGTCTCAGTATTGTTACTGAATGTAATATTCCTGTTGTTGCCACTTCAACCAGTTAATTAACGTCGCCAAGCTTTTGTCTGTATTAGTTGCCCTCATGAAAACTGTAAGTTTTTTTTTATTTTTAAGTATTTTTCAGATTACATTTATTTTGTATTTAGTTTATGTACATGAGTGCACAGTTGCTTGTCTTCAGACACACCAGAAGAGGACATCGGATTCCATTATAGATGGTTGTAAGCCACCATGTGGTTGCTGAAAACTGTAGTTCTTTAAAATGAAATTATGGCCGGGCGCTGGTGGCGCACGCCTTTAATCCCAGCACTTGGGAGGCAGAGGCAGGCGGATTTCTGAGTTCGAGGCCAGCCTGGTCTACAGAGTGAGTTCCAGGACAGCCAAGGCTACACAGAGAAACTCTGTCTCGAAAAACCAATAAATAAATAAATAAATAAATAAATAAATAAAATAAAAAAAGAAATTGTGGTAAGTGAAATTCAACTTTTCTGTTTCTACCTGGCCTTCTCTTAACTGCTACCATTTACTTTCTCTAGTTCTACATTTGACTTGAGAACTGAACTAAAATCAGTGATTATAGATTTAAACTCACTTTCTCTCTCTCTCTCTCTCTCTCTCTCTCTCTCTCTCTCTCTCTTTCTCTCTCTCTCTCTCTCACACACACACACACACACACACACACACACACACACACACACACACACACACACACACGAGATGGCTCAGCTTAGAGGCTAAGCTCACAATACAGCAACCATGACACTAGCTTTTGTTTCCTATCCTTATTAACCATTTGCCACAAAAGTATAAAAACAACCTGGATTTTATATAATGTATTTATAAAGTAATTTTAACTTAAAAAAAAAAAAACATGTCTGTAGTACTACAACACTGACTCTTTTACCCAAATGACAGACTGATGCAAAATAATAATTAATTTTCTGGATGCAAATTAATAGCTAGCAGAGGCAATTTAAATATCAACGTCATTTTTTAAGACTACCAAAGTTTATTTTAATATATTACATCCAATTTAATAGAGGTAGAGAACCACTATGCAGTGTTTTAGTTATATTCAAAAGTGACATACAAAGCAAATGCCATCAATTAATGCTCAAATACACAGAAGCATGGCATCCAACTCACTGACTGGGTAAGGTCAGAAACCCTCACATACTTGGGAACTCACTAAGCAATCCCTACTCTCCGGCTAAAGTTACAGAGCATGAAATCCAAGAGAATGAAAAACAAAATGAAACAGATAAGAGATAATGAGGATTGACACCAAGTGCTTCCCATTTATTTATTTATTTATTTATTTATTTATTTACTTACTTACTTACTTACTTACTTATGTTTTTCAACACAGGGTTTTTTCATATAGCCCTGGCTGTCCTGGAACTCACTCTGTAGACCAGGCTGGCCTCAAACTCAGAAATCCGCCTGCCTCTGCCTCCCAAGTGCTGGGATTAAAGGCGTGTGCCACCACTGTCTGGCTCAAGTGCTTTCCTAATGCTTTATACCCTACATATTTTTCAGATAACAATCAACAATTCCAAAAGGTAAGAGAAAGACTGAGAAAGAAGCCTTTTTTTTTAAATGACTAATTTATTCTTACTGTATGTGCACCAGTGTTTTGCCTGCATGTATGCTTGTGTTTAAGAGTGTTGGATCCCCTGGAATTGGAGTTACAGGTTATTGTGAGCTGCCATTCAGATGTTGGGAACTGAACCCCAGGCTCTTTGGAAGAGCAACCAGTGCTCTTAACCGCTGTGACATCTCTCCAGCCCAAAAAGAGGCCATTATTACACAGAAGTTATTTGGTCATTTGGGCATAAGACAAACTCTAAGTCTATGGTAATCTCCATATTCACAGTCTGCCAGATTACCGCCTGGCAGAACTAGAGACAGGGTGAAACCATAACAGAACAAGGAAGAACTTCAGTGAGGAGAGAAGTAACATGCTCTTCTAGGATTTTTAGATTTGGGAAATTTAGGAGAAACCTGATCTAAGTGATGACAAAATACCCATGAAAAGCATTATAGAGGCTGAAAACTAGGCATCTAAGAATTTCTGTTTTAAATGATATTTCAGAGAAATAAAGTCATATCATTCATATAACCATTTAGAATGCCAAATCATTCAACTAAAAGTAGCCTGTACTTAACAAAATGTCATTATTTTAACTTATGAATCATTATCCATTCAAAGTTTTCCTTTTGTAATATGCAAATTCATTTACTGATCTTTTTAAAAAATGTGTGTGTGTGTGTGTGTGTGTGTGTGTGTGTGTGTGTATGTATGTGTGTATGTGTGTGTATGTATATCCACACAACAGAAGAGGTCATCTGATTCCATAGAATTCAGTTATAGACAATTGTGAACCATCACGTGGTTGCTGGGAATGGGACTCAGGACCTCAGGACCAGTGCTGAGCCATCTCTCCAGCCCCCAACTAACCTGACATAAAAATAAAATTTTGTCATCTTTAGGAACTATTATAGACAAGTGAATGATATACCATCTATATTAAGGATGAATATTAAAATACTTTAGAGAATTTCTCCTAGATATTACTATAAAACCTTATTTTTATTTGTCAAAAAACTATTTTTAAGCAAATAGTACATGGAAAATTTAATATGAACGTTCAATTGAGGAGCAAGGAGGGTAAAGTGGTTTACAATTAAAATGCTGGGAACAGATCCAAGACCTCTGCATAAGCAGCAAGTATTCTCTAGTCTGGAGGGAAAGGGGATTTTGCTAAAGATTACCCTTTAATTTCTATATCCAACAGGAAAGTCAGGATTTAACTTGACTGACATTACAGTGATGATGAAGAATACCCAAAAGTACTTTGACATTGATACTCAGAAACAAAATCTTCAAAAAACAAAAACAAAAAATGTAAAATAGGGCCAGTAAAAACAATTAAATCCTTTTGTTGAATGACTCCCATGTTTATCTACTAGATCAGGATTCTGAAATCAAAGTGGATTTCTAACATGAAGCCTGCCAATCAAACCACCTCATGTGTTTGGTCAGTCTAGATCTCATCAATTTATATTTTTTTATAGTTTGATTCAAATCTTCTAATTATAGTCATTAATAACATATAAGTCTGAAAATTTTGACAAAACCAGTGAGCTATTCCAAAGCTAATAGAAATGCAAAGGATAAAGGAAAAGCTCTACTCAAGATTTAAATAGATTTGAAGCAGTGGCTCTTATTAACCCACAGTCATCTTCCTATGAGAGAAAGCTAAGTTTCCAGAGGCAGAAGCTATATAAAAGGGGCAAACACAAAAGACAGAAGGGATTTCAAGTACTGTTTCCTTCCATCTACCCTCATAGAAACCTGATGTGGTGCAAGCAAAGAGAGGAGAGCATGAGGGTCACATGACAGTAAGTACATGGTCCCTTGAGTACCATTTTCCTAAACAACCAAAAAAAAAAAATATATATATCTAAAGTAGTCTATTAACTTTATGAAAATAGAAACTATAGAATATTCTGGTGAAATGTATTACTTGTCCAGCTTAATATCCTTTTACTTAAGAAATATACTCAGAAAATATACTAAAATATATTTTCAATTACTTTGTCAAGAATATAAAACAAAACACTTCAGAAACACTGATCTAGAACGTTGGCATGGCAAATATGCATAGTATTTATAAATGTATGTTTCAGCTTTTTTTAGAATCATCTTATTTGTGTGTGTGTGTGTGTTGGGGGGAGGTTGGGTTTTTTTGCCTGCATATATGTTTGTGTATCCTGCTCAGGTCTGGTGCCTGTACAGAGCCAGCAGAGGGTGTTGGATCCCTTAGAACTGAAATTACAGATGGCTGTGAATCATCATGTAGGAATGCTCTTAGCCACTGAGCCATCTCTTCAGCTACACATTTTAGTATTTGTATCCTATTCACTTCATCTGAACTCCAATTATGCCAAAAATGTGTATTTATTCATTTATTATTTTTTATTTACTTTAATTAGGGAACGAGAGAAAAAAATGAAACATTACGCATTTATTTCTACTCAATTTTTCTTGTCTCTCCCAACCCACTGACCCATCCTCTAACTGTATCACCTTTTCTTTATTTTTCCAAATCTTGACAACATCTACAGAATGGTTCTCATTAATATATTGGATAGACTTCTACTTCTAGCTGCTATAGTTCTGGTCTGTCTGTCTGTCTGTCTGTCTGTCTGTCTGTCTGTCTGTCTCTCTCTCTTCTCTAAAATACATAAACATTAAGCATTGAGTACTCATAAAAACACATTAAAGCAGACAAAGTGGTGTACACCCTTAAGCTCAGGATCGGGGTTGAGGATAAGACAGAGGCAGAGGCAAAGGCAGAGAGTTCTATGAGGACAGCCTGGTCTACATAGTGAGTTCCAGGACAGTCAGAGCTACACAGAGAAACACCATGTTGGCAAGCAAAACAAAACAACATATTTTCTTTAAACATCTTCAGGGGTTTCCTCAGGTACAGCCTCTTAATACATCTGAATAACTTGTTTATTTGAACAAAGCTGAGTGACAGAACACAATTCTTACCTGGAAGGTTTCCATCAGTCTCATCAGCACTAGGAAAACTAGCAACACTAGTTGAATCCGAAAGGTCCAAAAGTTTTGCACGCAACTGTTCAATATCACTCTCTTTGCTAGCCAACTGCATTTGAAGTTCATTTCTATGTGTACATTCTTCTACCAATTGCTATTTTTGAAAAAAAAAAAAAAAAAAAGATAATTAGAATAACCAGACTCAAATAATTTCAACCTTAATAATTGAAATATCAATTAGTAATTAAAAATTGTGAGCGTGAAACATGTTGTACACTATGGATGTTATTACTGTGGTTGGGTTTTCTTTTGGAAATGTGGTTGGCCAGGCTGGTCCAGAACTTAGCTCAAGCAGTCTTCCTGCCTGTTCCAAGTAGCTAGATCAGGAGTATGCTACCCTGCCTGGCAACTGTCACAGATGATGATATTCTGTAGAAACTAGGTTCTTTCTCAGTTCAGTGCTAAAGGTAACCAAACTCCTTTTCTCCTTTTTTTTTTTTTTTAAAGATTTATTTTACCTTATGTGCATGAATGTTTTGCTGCATGCATGTATGCGTACCACTTGTGTGTCTGTTGGATCCCCTGGAACTGGGGTTACAAATGATTGTGAGCCATCATATGGTTGCTAGGCATCAAACCGAGGTCTTCTGCAAGAGCAACAAAACTCAGAGACATCTCTCCATTCAATACTTTGTTAAGAAAACTTTCTTTCTTTTTTTAATTATGAAGTATGAAAAAGTACTTAAACCATCAGTAAACTATTTTCTGGCTCCAAATAAATTAATTCCAAAAGCACAGAAAAGATAAAATCAAAAATGACAGAATCAAAGCCTGGATGTAAATTAGTCAAGACAATTTTATGTTATTGTCATATGTTAAATTAAATGTCAAGTATAACTTATTGGTATTTTGACTTTAGAAAAATAGATATTGAATACTTTTATCAAAACCTCTAAACTAAGCCTAATTGATATAATAGCCATATTTCAAATTCAGTTGCAACTGAAAACTAAAAATTCTTGACTGTCTCGTTCAAACTGAGGCCTCTATAATCAAGCTAATTAATAAAAATAATTCAAGTCATGATAACTTAGAGAAAAAAAAGCATCTTTAAATTCTTTAAAGAGAAATTTTAGTATTAGAGCATGTTATTAGAATGTAAACACTATAGATTAAAATACATACTTTAACACATGTACGTCTACTTTAAGCATGGCAGGTACCAAGCAGAGACTGACACGATGGAGGAGATGATCGCTCCATGCTTGTGCATATAGACAGACCTTACCGCTTGCATGTCGTTCAGCTCTTTCTGGTGTTTCACCACCATTTGGTTAAATTTTTCTCTTTCTTGGTTAAGTTCCAGTTGTAGCTTTCGATTTTCCTTTTCTTTTTTCCTCAAATCTTGAGTATTAGCTTTCTTCCTATCAATTTTAAAATCTTTGCGATTCATTATTTCTGCCAACTTGTTAACAGCCTGTTCAAATATTAAAATAGTATTTGTAAGAATCAATATACTATAGTTACTCTATTTTAATGTCTATTAAAATGTATTGGTTTTCAAAGTTATATAGGAATTTTTTCTTTGTCTCTGTGTGTAAACTTATGTTTCTACAAATACAAAACAAACTAATCAAGGCTAGGATATGAATAATGGTTCAGATAACTAAAACTGATGTCTTATTTAGTACAATGTAAGAATCAGGCTTGTATGACTGCATAGGGGTTGATGTCAAATGTATCCCCTCTCTAGGAAAAAAGACATCGGGATGGGTATGGCCCTCAGGCCTCATTGGACAACGACAGGAGGACCGGAGCCATTACAAGGTCCCCTTTAATTACTGGAGGTCAGGCCTCTATCCCCGCCTTGGCAAGATTAGAATCGCCATGGCCCTTCTATACTTGGAGAAGTATAGAAGCAGCCCTATATGGGGCAGCCCTGTTTATACACTGAAGGCCTAAAAGCAGCCATAAGCCTAAAATCAGCAATAGGCCTGACATACATACCTGCTAACACAAAGTCTTGGGTCTCTGTGGAAAAATACTGAAACAGATGGTTATAAGCTATTGTAAACAGGCAGCTTTTGTAGAAATCTACTAGCCTGAGAAGTCATAGACCTTGTAAATAGGTAGCCTTGGCGGATAGTACCAACTTAGATAAGGACAAGTGAATCATAGGCAGAGTCATAGTGACCTGAACCTTTACCCAGCTGATACCCTCCCTGTTCTAAAAAATATCTGTACTCCCCCTGAACACCTATGCTCCTGTGTCATCCCCTTCCCCACATCCTGCATTTTTGTGTTTATAACCCCTGTGTTTAAAAGTAAAAATTATGATTTGATAATAAAAAAAAGAATATATTGTTAATCTGAAAGATGCAAGGAGAAAGACCACCAACCCAAATAATCATGGCTAAACTAATTAAAGAAAGCAATTGATAAAAAAAAAAAAAATCAGGCTTGTAAAAAAAAAAAAGTCCACTGTTCAAAATTACTGCAGTATATTACTGTACACAGGACATAAAGAAATATAATATGCTCCAAATACTCCATCGTTGGTAAAGGAGGCAGACAGATGAGCTATAGAAAACATGAGATACACACAATGGTGCTATGGAGACAGTCCCCTATGAAGACCCCTAGAGAAGTTAAGAAAAGCTCCCTAGAATGTGCCACATTTCCTTTCTTTTCTCCCTCATTCATTCCCCACCTCACCCCCATCACTTGAGTATGTAGGCACTTTGCCTGGAACTTATCACACAGATCACACTGGCCTCAAACAGAGAGATCCACTTGCCTCTGTCTATGAACGCTGATTAAAGAAGTGTGCCACCGCACTCAGTCCCACGTTTCTTAAGAGGATTGAGAGATGGGCAACCAAGAAGAGCATATGAAGGCAGTGATAGCACTGCAAGCACAGGTTTAAAAAAAGGCCAGAGAGATCTCTTTCCTTTGGGCAAGTAGGAAAGCAAGAACACCAATCATCTAATTAGGTCACATACACACGTATCTTCTTTTGCCATATTTGTACTTGTGTGTATGCTCATGTGTACATACATGTGTACAGAGGCAAAAGGTTGACATTCGGTGTCTTCTTCAATCATTCTATACCCTATTATTATTTTTAAAGATTTATTTTTATCATACGTGCACGTGTTTGCTTACTTGAATGTATGTGTGTCTACCATACGCATGCACAGTATTCATGGAAGCCAGAATTCATGGCTTTTTTCTATAGGAACATAAAAAATGAAAGTGATAGATCCCATCCCATTAAGAGAGGAAAAAGTCCTAATTTAGACCTCATCTAAATCAACTGGGTTCACTTTAGGATGAGGTACCCCTGAATAATTTTTAATGTATATTTAGAGTTTGCAATAATAAATCTAACATATACTTTAAAAATAAATTCAGAAACATATTATGAAGAATGAAAAAGTCAGTGTAGTACCACATTCCTCAAAGACAACCTCTACTAAAGCCTTTTGCGTTTCTTTCAGTTTTCTGGATGCACATCTAAGCTTCTTAGGTTCCCATGTAGAAAAATAGAATATTTTCTACAACCTAAATATTATGTCTAATTTAAACTTCTGAATATAGTGGCAGTTAAAAAGATGCCTCATTATTATTTTAATTAGAAAAGCAGTCTTACTTTGTACATTCATGTGTGTCAATGTTTGAGTAGGAGTGTGAGTGCATGCAGAGATCACAGGAGTCAGGAGCTGAAGTAACAGACAGTTTGAATCACTCAGTGTAGGTGCTGGAACGGAACTCAGGTCCTCGACAAGAGCAGCACAGCGCTGAGCTGTCCTTTCAGGTCTTGTTTAATTTCTGGTTCCTGGTTTTTATTAAAGTATTTTTCAAATGTTTGCTAGACAATATTTTTCTTATTGTACTGGTGTTTTTATTTATAGATGTTAATGCTGGCAAGTATTCTCTTCAGCATGTCTCATTTAAACTTCTGTTGATAGGTCCTCCACAGACACATGAACTTTTATGTGATAAATGCATCTTTTCTTTCATAGTCTCTGTTTTATACTAAAGGTTAAATGTATACTTGAGGGATTTAAAAACATCAAATACATTTAAAAAGATTATTTTTAGCTGCAATATAAAGGATCGATAAGAAAGGTTACTAGTAAAGTTCCCCTGAAGATGAGGCATCCACCTCAGTAATTTTAATAAATATTTAGATTATTGAATAACAAATTCAATAATCTAAATATTTATTATTAATAATAACCTAACATGTACTTACTTAAAAATAAAATTGACTGTCCTCAATTATTTAATTAAATTATATTAAAATCAGAGAAAAGAAATTAAAGGTTAAAAAAACAAACAATTGAAGCACCCATTTCTGACCTACTGGTAACTTAGTATAATGATAAGACACACAGTTTTTTGCTTCCTCCTATCCCCACTTTTTTTTGACATAGGGTTTCATGTGAACACATTAAATTTTGATAAAATCAAACAAACAAAAACTGAACTACATGCATATTCAAATGCAAAACAAAATGATAAGTCACCAACCTACAGTTTGTTTCTTATTCCCAAACTATCTCTCTGACTTTTGATCTAATACATCTTCTCTTTTTGTTTCCTACTGTCAACAAGAGGTTTTGCAGTCCACATCACATTCTTTATTAGAGTGTTAGGGATGGAACTTAGATCTTCACACATACTAAGCAACTGCCCTAGTATTGAGCTGTGTCATTATATACTTGTCATAGACTAGTGATCACAGTCTGATATATACTGTGATCAATTATATGTCTCATGTAAGTCTTATATATCTAACAGGGATACACTTTATTTATTCTAATAAAAAGCTAAACCCTAGTACTTTCATTTAATAAAAACATACATAAAGAACTATTAGTTTTCTGATTACATTATACTCAAATGCAAACCAATGGGAAGGGCTGATGGCGCATGTACCTGTGTCTTAAGGGTCCGTTCGGTACTGATATTCTTTTCAAAGGCAGCCTTAAGATTATTTATTTCTTCCTCCATCTTCAATTTATATTCTGCCAATAAATTATGTAAACTGTTATTGTGCAGTATTACATACTTTTATATGCATTCCAAACTAAGAATGTCCTCGATTATTGAAATTACTATATACTACACAGTAATACATACTACCTTTCAGCTATTTCATTATGGTAATTGGTTGATTTTGTTTCTTTTTAAATATGTGTAGCCCAGGCTGCCCTTGGACTACCAATTCTCTTGTTTCTACCTCCCAAGTGCTGGGACTGCATGAATTTACTAATTGTCAAGTTCATTAATATAACTCTTAAGGGTACATAAATTAGTCATATATAAAAACAAGTATTTAAAACCCCAAAGTAAGGGGCTGGAGAGATGGCTAAGCGGTTAAGAGTACTTCCAAAGGTCCTGAGTTCAATCCCCAGCAACCACACGGTGGCTCACAACCACCTATAATGGGATCCGATGTCCTCTTCCGGTGTGTCTGAAGACAGCTACAGTGTACTCATATACATAAAATAAATAATTCTTTAAAAACAAAACCAAAGTAAAACATAACTACAGATTAATCTCAGAATTAACTTTACATTTCTTTTCTTTTTTGACAGGGTATCAACCAAGCTAACTTGGAACTCTGAATCATCATGAATGGCTACATTGTTTCATGGGCCCACTCTAACATGGAGCATTTGGAGACAGAGAGGCCAAAAGAGGGCATCGGATTCCCTGGAGCTGGAGTGACAGGGGGTTTTAAGCTGTCGGACGTGGGTGCTAGGAACCCAAACTTGGGTCTTCTAGAAGAGCAACAAGCTCTCTTAATGGATGAGCCCTCATACCATCAATTAAAAAAGAATAAAGTTAATTATCATAAACTTCTTTAAAATTATTTTTATTCTATGTGTATGAATGTTTTGTCTGCAGACATATAACATGCATATGCCTGGTTCCTTCAGAGACCATAAGGAAGCTGTTGGATTGGAGCTGGACCTGCAGATGAGGTACAATTCCCAGAAGCTGTCACCATGTGGGTGCTGGGAACTGAACCTAGATCTTCTTTAAGAGCAGCGACTGTTTGTCATCACTGAGTTTCAATTCAGCTCCACACTGTCATTTGCTAAGGAAACTACATACCTTCTTCTGCTGTCCTCATTCTTTCATTGAGCTCTTCATTTTCTTTTGTTAGTCTTTCAATATCTTTGGTTAGCACATTGTTTGTTTCTTCAAGCTAAATAAAGCATATAAAGGTTACTTCATCCTTAAAGTTAAACATCTTTAAAATCTTCTGTAACATCTTCTAGAGGTGAAACAGGTCAAACAATTGCTTACATATAGAAAATGCCTAGTTTCCAGTTTAAAATGCATAAATGAATCATCCATGGTGACACACACCTTTAATTCTCAGCACACAGGAGGCAGAGGCTGTGGATTTCTGAGTTTAAGGTCAGCCTGGTCTAAAGAACAAGTTCCAGAACAGCCAGGACTATATACCAAGAAACCCTGTTTTTAAAAACCAAAACTAACCCCCCAATAAAAAACTGAATATATAATTAAGTTATAATTAAGTTATAAATGTTTTAGGAACTGTTACCTTCCAAAAATGGTACATGTACGTGTACATACATGTGTGTGTGTGTGTGTATGCATGTAGGGGTGTGTGTAAAAAAATAAAAAATAAGTTTAAATAAGTGGGCTGGAGAGACAGTTCAGTGGTTTAAGAGCACTGACTGCTCTTCCAGAGGTCTCGAGTTCAATTCCCAGCAACTACATGGTGGCTCACAATCATCTGTAACAGCATCCAATGTCTTCTTCTGGTATCTCTGAAGACAGCTATAGTGTACTCACATACATACAATAAATATCTTTTTTAAAAAAGGCATTTCTTCACATAAAATATAAAATAGATCTACAGTAGGAAAAAAAGCCCAGTGTATCGAATAAGATTTTCTATCATTACCAACTGCTTTAGATAAAATAAACACAAGTACTGTATTCATGCACATACACACAACCCAGTACGTTGTCACTTACCCGACTAACAGTATGATCTTTATCTGTAATCTCTTGTCTATTTCTTGAAGCAGCTTTCTTGCTTTCTTGAGTCAACTCAAAATACTGTTCTTCCAGAATTCCTCGAGCCAACTGCTCAGACTCAGCTTTTGTCTCCGCTAAATCCAACTGAGTAGAAAGAGTTTCTCTGCAACAATTTTAAGTGAAATGAATAAAAACAAATTCAGTTTATTCTCCTTACTTGATCACGTAAATGAAAACAATGACCTTACTAGATATGGCAGTCTACACCTGTAATTCTGACAACTGCGGTCTTAAGGCACAGGGATTGGGAATTTAGAGCCAGCCTAGACTACACAGTGAGAATCTCTCTGGAAACAACAACAATCCAAAAAGTACTCCTTGCACTCCAAAAAAATAAATCCATGCAATTGTCTCAAAATGACAGAACCAAGGATTTTACTTTTTAAAGAAAACTTTAAATCCACAATTTTTAAAATACAGGTAACAACTTAACTTCTTAAGTCACTTAATTTTAGAAAGAAGACTGTTGTGGGTTTGGAATATAAGACAGTGAGGCAAGACTGAAAAGCCACTGGTACACCAGGAGGTCAGAGTCAAGACACTTTCAATCTCATTTTACTGGGCAAGTTCCTTATACTTCCTGGAGCCTAATTTGATCGAGTCTGTAAACTAAGAGATTAAACTAAATTATCTGATATCTGAGATTATAGATTGAAATGAAAACATACAGATTAAAACCACTGCAAACTATTTGGAAATGTTATTAGAAAATACACTTTGAAGTTTTTCAGAATTGCTGGAATATAGTGGTCATGTGTAGAATTCTATCCACTTGGGAAGTAGAGGGAGCAGGACTGATCAAGGCCAGCCTTGGGCACAAAAGATTTTGTCTCAAAACACTAACTTTTCAGAACTGGCATTTACACTGAGACTGGATTACTTTCATGTCTGTTTGTCCTTAAGATTCTCTCCTAGACAAGCCATCTTGGTTATCTGTACACTTCCTTTATTTTTGTAGGTCCTCAGAAAATGTGGGTAGTGAATTAGCCCTAACCATGACCACAACTACCTCCTCTTTTTCTTTTTTGTTTTTTAAAACATTACTTTTACTTTATGTGTACGAGTATTTTACCTGCATGTATGTAAGTGCACTATTTGTTGCGTGGAGCTCACGGTGGCCAGGAGAGAGAGCAGATGCTCTGAATCTGGAATCTTAAGGTAGACTAGTCTGATTTGATATCAGTTAGCCCGATAAATTAGCCCTATCAGAATGATGGCACCCTTACTCCTTATTTTTCAACTTAAATTGATGAATGTCTTTCTTGTTCTATTCCAAAAGAAAACAGACATACTTTTCACTTTGCAGCTCCTGTATTTTTCTTAAATTTTCTCTGTTTTTTTCTTCAATTTCTTCTTTAAGTTCCTTTACCTGAGTTTTATAAAGTGTCTGTAAAAACAGTGATAGGAATTAAGTGTTTGTGGTGAGTTATAAACTGTTCAGCAGTTTCATCTTAAAAGTTTAAAACGTTTTATTATCTTAAAACAAGTTAAACCAGGAGTAGACAGGACATCAGTTTAAGAGCACTGGCTGCTCTTCCAGAGAACCAGGTTCAATTCCCAGCAATCACATGGCAGCTCACAGCTGTCTGTAACTCCAGATCCAGGAGAGTCAACACCCTCACACTGACATACATGCAGGCAAAACATCAATGTATATAAAATAAATCATAAAAAACAAACAGGCTGGGTGGTGGCGGCGACTTTAACCCCAGCATCTGTGAGCCAGGCACGTGGATCTCTAAGTTAAAGGCCAGCCTGATTTACAGAGTAATTTCCAGGACACCGAGGGATTCACAGAAGACCCCTATCTCAAAAAACAAAACAACCCAAAAGTCCTGAAAGAGAAAAACCCACAAACAAAAAACCAAGTTAAATCCATGTATTTAATTATAAAGAGTAAGTCTTGCGGGATAGATGGTACTAGAGGGCACAATCTGACAAATATTACATCTATTCAGAACCAGAAAACTCAAGGAACCCCATCACAATCCTACCTTAACCTCCAAGTGCTAGACATCAGATATGTTATTTCCATGCACCAAAGTCTTTGTTTAAGACAAAGTCATACTCTGTAGCCCTGACTACCCTGGATCCATCTGCCTGTGCTTCCAGAGTGTTGAGATTAAAGGCCTGCATTACCATGCCCAGCTATTAAACTATTATTTACAGCTGTAATTTGACAGAGAGTAATTGCTGAAAAATTGTACAAAAAAATGTCTTTTTTTTCCTCCTTCACAATTTAAAGACCATGAACCTTGAAAGGATATATAATTTGCAGAAAAATTCTTAAAAGATTCTTGTTTAAGTCAGTTTTTAAAGTCTCTATGCTAAAAATAATTTTCACTTACAGAGAAATACTGCTCAGCTTCAAGTTGATCTTGTAACTCGCGCATTTGCCCTTCATTTCCTCTGTATTGCCTTTAAAAGAAAATCAGTAATTAAATTTTCTTATTTAAGACAGATTTCACTGAAGTTGCTAAAACACAAAAGATTCAATAAAATATTTCAGCATCATGTTATTTTCTAGCTCATCTGGCGAGGCTGAAGTGTCTGGCTTTATCTTGCACCTATAAAGTGATAATGAATCTACATTAACTGTGATCTCTCCAAAACATCAAATGAAATCGACAGTGCTCTGGTTTATTTGTAAACCATGTAAACAGTTGCAGAAAAAGGCAGAAATACAGTTTAAAGGCAGAAACATCACAGAAATATATTTTAATGTCTTGTATAATAAACAAAAGCAGAGGTCATAAATTGTTTAAGTAAAAAGTAAGGTGTAACATATTTTGGCGAGTATAAAAATAAATACACAGGGAATATAAAAGAAAAGGATGAGTAATAAACAGGTAAAAAGAAGGACAAAATATGTATACATCACAAACATACACACCTTATATGGAAAAGGACACACTCAGGAGAGGAAAAGACTCAAACACACAAGAAGGCAATAGACTTCAAAGACCCAATTTTACCCAAGGCTGTAGGGTTTAATATTATATAGTAATTGCTTTGTAGTTTAGTAACAAGCCATGTAGTTGACATAAAGAGCATACTAAATGTCCACTGAGTGCTGAGAGAGACAGTTGCTTGTGGGAACAAGTATTATGTAATTAACTGGCAAAAATGGGGCTAGTAAATGAAGAAAAAAGTTGCCACTATAAATCCAACTCAATAAAAACTGATAAATTATCCCAATGAAATAGGTCTAAATGACAGGTGTTGGTGGCAACACGCCTTTGATCTCAACATTCAGGTGGTATAGACAGGTGAATCTCTAATGTATGATTAACATGTATCTGGAGGAGATAAAATCACAACTTGGTATAAAGAATATCCATTTTTCATACTATGTTTTTAAAACAGGGCCATATATGTTCTAAAAGTAATGACACCCCATCATTGTCTTGATCTCAAGTAAGCAGGCACATGACATCTTAGCAGTAATAGAAAAATAAGACTGTACAACTCTGAAAGGAACCAAACTTCCACTCCCAAGATCATGTCTAATGTCTAAATCTCTAAAATAAAGCGACCTGGAAAACTTCCTTTCAGGTAGGGTAGCCTTCTTATTGTAATGCTAGTCTTGAGAGATGTGATGATGAAGAGTATGAGAAAACTGGTATTTCCATCATCAACAGACTGTAAAGCCAGCAGTCTTGCTAATCTATATTTCTTTCTTCAAATATCTGTAACTTTAACTTAATAAGCCCATTCTCTGAAAGCCTGAACTTCCTTGCAAATCTTTGCAAGTAAATTCTTTTATCATAATTTTTGTCTTTTTCATAAATTGAGATGATCTGAACATGTAAAATATCAAGCATCCTATAAGTCAGTGAAAACATAAAAAGATATTTTCAAGACTTACTTTGTAAGCTGAGCTAACTCAAATTCTAACAATCTTTTTGCTTCCAATAAAGTATTTATTTCCTGTTTCATCTGTTTTTCTAAACCTTTTAAATTGTCTGCTTCAAATGCTTGAGTCTTCAATTCATTCTGTAACAAGAGCCGTTTATTTGATTCCTGTTCCAGCTGCAGGGTGAGATTCTTAACCTATGAATGAGAAAAAAATTGGCATCTTAATCGTTTTAATAATTTATTAGATACCTAAAAAAATACTGACCAATCTCAAGAACATTATTATCCTTTGTATCACTCTAATTTCTCAATGTGTCTTTTACTAAGAGAAACTAGGATATAAATTTTAGGTATGAAATCTGTGGGGACAAGAAAAACTAGTCCAAAAATTTGGGCAAATAATGATAAAAATCATGTCTGAAGAAGACATTCCAAATTTTAGTTTACCTGTTAACCCACAAATGTTTACACATTCTATTCTATATAATCATAAAACTCAGAAAATAATTAATATTTATTAAGTACTTATTAGCCAATCAAAACTCTTGCAGCAGTTTAGAACATGCTCTTTTTTTTTTTTTTAAAAAAAGTTTATTTATTTTACATATATGAGTATACTGTTGCTCCTTTCAGACACACCAAAGAGAGCATCAAATCCCATTACAGATGGTTGTGAGTCATCACACGGTTGCTGGGAATTCAACTCAGGACCTCTAGAAGAGCAGTCAGTGCTCTTATCCACTGAGCCATCTCTCCAGCCCCAAAACATGTTCTTTACCTGCTATCGGCAAAATGATTATCATAGAAATCATCAAAGGCACAAAGCCCTTCACCCCTGTCTTATGTATGTACTCCTTTCTGCCCCTTCCCGGGATGGGTGAACACTACAGAATGTTCCAAGACTTAATGAATAATCTTAAACTCCGCCTATTCTTCAGCTCCCAAATGACAAACTCAGAGCAAGGCTTTCCTCACTTTCACAGAATCCCACATCCATTGGAGTTCTTGTATGCAGTCTTCCTACAGGTTATGTCTGTGTATTATGTATGTTACTGGTGCCTGGATCCCCTGGAACTAGAGTTATAGATAACCGTGAGGGGCCATTGAGGGTCTTGGGTTCTTCTGAAGAGCAGCTGATATCCTTAATACCTGAGTCATCTCCAGCTCCATCTTCCAGAGTTTCAATATATACTTATTCTGCTTGATAGTTTATTTCTAGTCTCTTTTAGCAGTTCTAATGTATACAAATACATTAATTTTCCTAAGACTGTTTCCACCTATACATTTTTGTACCTTTTAAAAGAACACCAGTTAGTTTAGAGTCCAAGTGTCAGCTCCATGTGACAGCTCCAAGTTATTTTTCCTTCTCTGATTTCACTTCCTCTTACACATGACTTACCTACCTTCTTATCAAGCAGATAAACTGTACTGACAGTCCACCAAGACAAATCTTGGAAACTATTTACAAATAATTTCTAAAACTCAGACAGTAACCACCAACAAACATCTTTTATCTTTTAATTAATAATATTATAAATACATGTTTTCTATTAATGTAAGTCAGTCCAAACAGCAGATAATTTTTTTTAATGCTTTTCCAAGCAACACAGATAATCTTTGATAGTTTGCTTATTTTTAAGCAAACAGTTTCTTCAAGGAGGAACTAAGACATTTTGATACAGTTGCATGCACTGCTGTAATACACACTGGAACAGATCCTAAGAAGTGAATGTTTAATAGCTATTTGAAATGAAAATTTTAAATGCTGGGAACACATACTTCATTCAAATCTTCTTCTGTGTTTCAAATATACACAAGAGTTCTCCAGTTACAACCTAGAATAGTTTCTCTTACAAGATGGAAAAAATTAGCACTGTGTCTTACTTCATCCTCCATCCTTTCTTTATTTTCAGTCAAATGTTCCAGCTTCTGCTGAGACTGTTTCAGGTCAACATCTAGCATAGAACATTGTTTCTCAGTCTCAACAACTCTATTTTCAGCCTTCTCTCGAGCTTCTCTCTCTTCCTTCAGCTTTTTTTCCATTTCTGCAACAGAAAAAAGTTACAAACATACATTTAAAGAGCACCTCAATTATTTTCACTTTAAATGGTCCGAAAATTGATCTATGATTTATTCTGTAACTGTAATAGATATTAATTATAAAAATTCTAAGGACATTTAATTTATGTAAGAATCTCTGAAGAAATAGTTACATAAAAATAATTTTTAAAATGCCTCAATCTAGCCTTTGCCCAAAAAAGATGAAAAATTCAATACCATTTAGACTAGATTAAGGGAGTAGTTGGAAAGAGTAGAGTAATAAAGAAATGAAGTGAAATTAAGAATAGAGACATATGGCCGGGCGGTGGTGGCGCACGCCTTTAATCCCAGCACTTGGGAGGCAGAGGCAGGTGGATTTCTGAGTTCGAGGCCAGTCTGGTCTACAGAGTGAGTTCCAGGACAGCCAAGGCTATACAGAGAAACCCTGTCTCGAAAAACAAAACAAAACAAAACAACAACAACAACAACAAAAACCAGAAAAAAAATAGAGACATATGACTGCAGTTAGTAATCTCTATCTTGCAGTGGTCTGGAAAATTTTCAAAGAGGCTCTTAGAAAAGAAATTCTGTGCAATTCAATGACAGGATCTATGGTAGCAGAACCCCCTCTTTCAATAATTATGAGAAGATTCTACCCTTTATCAGGGTACCTGATTCTAGAATATTTTAAGAATTTTAGCATTTCCTTAGTCATGCCAGTAAGAGTTGCATAGTTAAGTAAGTCTTTTTGCTATTCTTGGAGCCTGCTCTTGAGGTGACAAAGTGAAAGTTCACTTTTTCTCTAACCTTATAAATTCAGATGTACTAACATAATCATTACCTCCTAACTCCTTTTTTTCCAACCTAGCATAAATTCATTTCAGTTATGTTTTGATTCCAGATACCTATCCTTGAGTTTCCGACTTACACTCCATTTGAGTAATATATCCATCTAGATAGCCATCTAAAAAAATTATAAAAGTTGTTGTTTTTGTGGATATGCTGAGGTTTGAACTCAGAACCTCAAGCAGGCTAAGCATGTGTTTTGCCATTGAACCACATAACTTAACACATTGAAAGAGTTACCTTTCTCTGTCCCTGAATCACTTCTGCCCCACTTCTATCAACCTCTGTAAGATATGACCACTAATTCCTTTGTTCTAACTAAATGCCTGAGCCTTTCTTCCTGTACTGTCCACCTTCATCACATTTTGACCTCTACATGCTTTGCCTTCTGCTACCACCACATCAGCCTACTTCCACTGTTCCTTTTTATAAAGCGTTCTCCAGATAACAAGAGTAGCCTTTTAAGAACATACACTACAATTGTCATTGGAGATAATATAGTAGACTAATACTGATCTTAAGGACATTTGAAATAATAAAATGAGGCAACTGGCTGGTCTAAACTGCGGTAGTGACTGGAAGTCATATAGCAAAGTAAATATAAATAATTGAGGCAAAAAAAAGCAGTTAAGTAATAATGAGGTCGAGAATGGATAGTGAAGAAAAATCTACGGATAGATTAAAAACTGGGAGAATAGAGTCTACTAACTTTGTTTTCTTTTAGACCCAAGCAAGCTCTATCCTCGAAACTGCCCTGCCTTAGCTTTTCTAGTGCTTGTATTACAGGTGGGGGCCACCATGCTTAATGTGAGTTCACTAACTTTTATAGTAAAGACATAGTAGGCAAAGAAAAAAAAAACTTTAAAACATTTTTTTACTTTTAAGGTAAATTTGTGATAAAAGATATAATAAAAGGTGTTCTCTTCTCAGATAATGTTTATTTATACTCTCTACCACAGAAGATCAAAATCAGATTTCTCTAAGTATTATTTAAACCTAATAAAAAAATATGCACATAAGTGACACTTACCACACATGGCAACAGACTTCGCCTCTTCAATAGACTGGTGCTTGTCAGTTAGCCGTGCTTTGGTTACTTTGTGTTCATTTACTTCTTGTTCTAACCTCTGCTGTATAGACTTGAGCTTGTAGTTCAAATCTATCTCCAAATTATTCTTTTCCTAAGAAAATTGGAATAAGAGCCGTGGAATATAGTAAAGTGTCCAAGAGGCATACAAGTGAATCTTACATTTCTCAACATTCTGCTGGAGATGAACACCTTCCTAACTACCCTTCCCTGAAGCATGCACCTCAGCTCATGCAGAGCGCCTGTGCTCCGGGGTATATTCAGGATAGTTTACACTACAGTAACAAAAAAATGCAACAAACTTTTGTTGTTCCATTTTTGTCTTTAAAAAACTCTTTTAAAATCTAAGAATCTATCGATATTTTGATCTAAATTCACATTTGCTTCCCTTTAAAAGATGAAACATCTTGGGACAAGGTAGTGAAATGTTTAGGTGAGAACAGTAAACACAGATTCCAGTCCTTTCAAAGTTTATTCTTTCTTTCATCCTATTTAAACTGGCTTGCTAACAAAAACTACTCTGGGATAGAATATGCCAAAGTAGTTGCTTTTAAAATCATTTTCCTGAGGGAGTCACTGAAATTAAGACCAAGATCTATAAAGTAATTGATACTTTCTTCAACAAGGAAGGTACTTAGCAGAGAACTTTTGATAACATTCTAAATAAATAGACTCCAGAAGAAAGACCCCACTGGGTAAAGACACTTGCCACTAAGCCTGATGACCCTAGTTACATCCCTGGAATCCATATGGTAAAAGCAGAGAACTGAAATTCGCCTCCCCCCCACCAAGTTATCCTGACTCCAAATATGTGCCACGATGCACAACCCTATAGGAAGAGGACCGAGGGAGGGGGACAGAGGGATAGAGGGAGCCAATGACTTTGGCCTTTTTATATTTTACTTTTTATTAACTAACAAATAGAATAAGCATACATGGTGTGTTAAGGTCCAGTCCTTTACTTTCTCTCTTTGTCTGACTTAACATACAAGGGTTAATACCTTCCTCTTACCTATGTGCAAAGGAACTAAGAACAATTTTCTTATTAAAAGGTTATTTCCAGACCAAAAGTAATATAATTACCTATTAAAAATTCATAGTACAAACAACAATAATATGGTAACAAGATGTCAAATACATCACGCATACATTACCATATACCAGGAAACAGTCACACAATAAAAAATTACAAATGAATGCTATAAAACTACCTTTTATAACCATAATATTCTATCATTAGGACAGTAAGTCACTTACCTTTTCTGAATGATTAAGCATGTCTTGAGCCTCTTTTCTTTCTCCTTCCACTCTTTCAAGATTATGTTTGAGATGCTTCACCTCTTCTTGTAAAGATGTAATTCGTGCTATGAAGGGAGGGGAAAAGTTAAAGCAAAACTAATTCATGGTATTATAAATCAGAACTGTGATTATTTGAGAGTGAGGAGGTGGATGACGGAGAAATTTGACGGGACTTGTCGGTGTTTGTTAATGTTCAGTTTTCAATTTTTATTTTATGTATATGAGTGCTTTGCCTGCATGGTTATGCCTCATTTGTGTGCAGTGCGGATGAGAGGCCAGAAGAGGGCTACAGGTCCACTGGGGCTGGAATTAAAGATAGTTATAAACTGCCAGATGGGTGCTGATAATTTAACCCAGGTCATTTTGCAAGAACAGCAAACTATTAACTCACTAGTCCAGTATTTTCCTTAACCTTCTCCTCCCCTCCATGCTTCCAGACAGGGTTTCTCTGTGTAGCCCTGTCTGTCTTGAAACTCATTCTGTAGACCAGGCTGCCCTCAAACTCAGGGACCCACCTGTCTCAACCTCCTAAGTGCTGGGATTAAAGGCGTGCACTACCACACCCAGCATCCTCAACCTCTTAATGCTATAACACGGTTCTTCATGTGGTAACTGGAAACCATAAAATTATCATTATGAATCTTAATATCTATGGTTTCCAATGGTCTTAGGCAACCCTCGTAAAATGCTCATTCAACCCCAAAGGAGACCATGAACCACAGGTTGAGAACCACTGGCCTAGAAAGACAGCCAAGGAAGAACAGGGCTCATTCACTGAAACAGTACAGGTGCAAAGGAGGATGACTATAACTTCACCTGATCAGTAATTCGAGGCAAGAGTGTTTGGGCTCAGCAGTTTAAGGCTACCTTGGGCACTATAACCAGACCTTGTCTCAAAACCAAATGAAACACAAAACACAACAAAACTTCAAAAAAAAAAAAAAAAAAAAGGAGATAAATAAATGAAAATAGCCTAGAGTTCATAGATTGAAAGAACTATAACAATAACTATATAAAATAATGAGTAAAGACCTTGTAGCACTATTAAAATTCTAAAAGTATATTCTACAGAAATGGAAAATTAAAGAACAGCTAAAATAATATTATGGAATAACAATAATGTTGAATAAATGAAATCCCCAATTTCAACACCTGCTCTAAAACTACTGTGGTCAAAATGTGGTGCTGACCTATGGCAAAAATATGTATCAACAAAAGAGACTTGAAAAAACAGAAATAAAACCAGACACTGGAAGTGTGTATGTGTGTGTGTGTGTGTGTGTGTGTGTGTGTGTGTGTGTGTGTGTTGTGTATACTCATCAGTCAAGTACACATCTGTGAGCAGGTGAGGGCAGAGTGTATAAGCTGACACCAGGTGTCTTCCTGAATTACTTCTCTACCTTGTTTTTTTTAGACTGGTTTCTTACTGACCTTGAAGCTGGTCAGTGAGCCCCTGGAAGTGTGTCTCTCATCCCAGCACTCAGGTCACAGAAACACACCTCCCCAAGGGGTGTTTACACGGGTGCCAGGGACCTGAGCTCAAGTCCTCACTCTTGCACTTGACCCACTATGCCACCTTCACAGTCAAGTCCTTTCATTTATTAAAGGCAATTTTTTCCTTTCCTTTTCATTCACTCAAAAAATTTTTTTTTCCAATCTCAGGAATTAGACCTAGGCCCTTAATAATGAATGCTAGGTTAAGAATTCAACTACATCTTAGCCACAGTCAATCAATATTTAACAAAAATATCAAAAACCATTTAAAGAGAAAAGGATAGGGCCTGAGAAATATATTGAATTGACCTCTGGCCTCCATAAGAGAGTATGTAGACGCACTCTCTTGTGTACATGTGTGCACACAAACACACACAAAAGAGAGACACAGGAAGAAGCGGCCTCTTAAATGGTGCTGAAACAACTGGGTATCATATTCTCAACATCATTAGTTTTAGGAAATAAATTAAAACGACAGTAATACATGAGCTCATTCCTATTCAAGCAGTTACCTAATTTTAACACCATGGAGAAATCAGAATCCTAATTTCTTGGTAAGAAAAATGAAATAGTCCAGCATCTTAAAAAAAAAAAGCCTAGTAGTTCCAGAAAAGTTAAGCATAGGATTACTAACTACATGACTCAACAATTTCACACCTAAGTATACATTCAGAAGACTACAGATGACATCCTAGTACTCAGGGAAGCAGAGGCAGGTAGACTGAGTTTGAACAGATAAAGAAAATTTGGTGGTTTCCTGTGGCTAGAGGGTAGGGGGACAAAGAAAGACAATTTAATGGGTGAAAGGTGTTTAGAAGTCAGTGAAAAGATTTTAGTACTAGACAGGGGAGACAGTTGTATATCCTTCTGACTATACTCAACACTAGAACTACAAAAATAGACGAGTACCATTTTGCAAATGCCCAGAAAAACAAACTGGGTATCTACAAACCGTTACTAATAAAACCGGCCAGATGTCATCTGCTTCTTTACATCTAACCATCACTAACTTTTCTTGTTCAAGCCTGAAATGAGACACATGCAGTCACTAGACAGGTCAAGCTTTTAGATTTAAATCCCAATGTAATCTGCTATGAGTTTGGGATAACATACTATACAGTTGGTTGCAAGCAGCAAACTCAGAATGGGGTACCTCAATCTTCAACAAGTGCATCTCTGAGTTCTCAGGCCAGCCAAGGACACATACTCAGATAGCTCAAACAAAACAAAAACCTCAAAATAGGACTAAAGTAAAAAACAAAACAAAATAAGCAACGAAAAAAGGATAAACCTAATAAATCATAGTATAAAGTTTTCATAGTTTTCACCAATATTTAAAAGATTCCGTTAAAACAAAAAAATTAATAAACATGATTAGTGAGGTTTGGTTTTTTTTGCTATGTCTGGTAATGCTAAATAAACACTGGCCCCTAAGGTCTGGTTGTCCCCAGGGACAAGGAAATCTTCACATAAACCCAGTGATGCTATATAAAACTATATAAAACTATTGGATGCTCCTTAAAACTATTGGTTGAATAAAAATGCCTACAGTCTGTAGCTAGACAGAGGAGAGGTAGGCAGAATTTAGGTTCCCAGGGCTTGGGGGCTGAGGGAGTACCACGGAGGGAAGGAAGAGGGTGGAGAGGACTCCATGGGTAAACAACTGAGGGCTGGCCAATCGGAGTAACAGCAGCTCAGAAGAAACATGGCAAGTCATATCTCAGGATTATTAGTAGGGCAGTAGACATTACAGCATAGAGGGTAGTTATCTGCACAGCTCTAATGCTTAACTATAAATATAAAAGGTTTGCATATTTTATCCAGGAACTGAATGATCTAAGGAATGGTAGAAACCCCCGACTGAAATTAAACATATACCACAACACATGATGATGGTGTAAAACTTGGAAAGAAGTAGTTCAAAGCTTAAGTCATTAGCAAAAGATAACAAACATGAACAATTTTAAGAACTGGAAGGATTTATGGAGTTAATCCTTGACCAATGAGATTTTCACATGGCTAATTTGCTGTATAAAAGCAGTGAGGAAAAACTAGATTTAAACAAGTGAGGCTTTCCCAGTAATCACATAAGAGGCTCCTCTCTTGGCTATATCTAGACCTATTTTAAGCCCGGTGCCTGAGAGATAAGACTGCACAACTCTCTTCAGCTATGAGCTGATGGAAATTCCTAATTTCCGTTTCCATAGTCACAAAAACTGACCTGACCCCTGTCCACAGAATTATAGCTAATCATCAAGTCTCATGAGACCCAAACTATGTTCCCTTCCATGACTAAGGTTAAAATATACTCCCCGCTCTCATCGTCCAATCTTTCCTGAGAGGCCTGGCAATTCTCATCTGTGTCTTTCATGTAGATAGTGTGGCTACTGAACAGCAACAAAACCCAGGAGAGTATCTGGGAAGTGAAGCAGTTACCTTTGGAAAACAAACCGAATGATATTAACCTTTTTAAACTGTTCCGTTTATTCACTGTCAGTTATGTTTAATCAGCTTTTTAGTTGAACAAAGAATGCTAATAACTGATCCCAACGTTTCCTCAGACTGCTGGTCTTTTTTGATAAGGGGCAGAGAAAGTAGGATGATGGTTAGAGACCACTGCAGGAAGGAAGAAATCTGAGTTACTGCATAACAGGTACTGTTTAGTTTGGAGTGACTAAAATGGTTAAGAGATTTGTGGAAACATGCACAATAATGTTAAATACATTTGATGACATTGAAATACACACTTAAAAATGTTTAAAATAGGGTTGGCAGGATGGCTTTGAAGGTAAAGAGCTTACCATTCAAGCCTACCAACCTGAGATCAATCCCTAAAAACCAAGTGAAGATAGAAAGAATGAGTTAGTTCTACCAAGTTTTTCTCAAGTTTTCCATATGTGCCTCATGGCAACACACAGCTCTCTCAACTACGTACCACACATAATAATATACAATAAGATAAAAACTCCCAGTGGTAAATTCTGTGACATATACTTCACATAAGAAAAAGTATTGGGCTGGAGAGATGGCTCAGTTAAGAGTACTGACTGCTCTTCTAGAGGATCTAAATTCAATTCACAGCAACCACATGTTGGCTCATAACAATCTGTAATGGGATTTGATGCCTCCTTCTGGTGTGTCTGAAGATAATGTCAGTGCACTCACATACATAAAATAAATAAATACATCTTTAAAAAAAAAAGTAAGGAAAAAAAAAAGTATTACCTTGAAGGTCTCCAATCATCTCAGAATCATGCCCTCTGTCTCTTCGCTCAGCTTCCAATACAGCTTGCAGCTGGTAGTAATCCTTGTCTGCTTGTGACTTGGAATTCTCTAAAATTCTGTTTCTTTCCTGTAATTCTCTGTTCAGGGACTCTAGCTGACTAATTGTCTTGCTCATCTCTGTGTGATTCTTCCTTAATCTGACAGCTGTGTCTGATTCTGTCCTAAGTAAGTCATTCGCTTCTTCTAACTATTAAAAAAGAAAAAAGAAATTTGACCAAACATAATCATGTTTCTTTTAATTAACTATAATTTTAAAAGAATCCTGATGAAGAACTGACCTGCTTCTGTAACTGTGTCACCTTCTCATTAGCAAGCTGTGAGCTCTGATTTGCTTTCCGTAAGTCTTCTAACTGGTCCTTTAGTGTAGAAACTAGGAAGTCAAAGATTATGTAGAAATTACATATTGTTAGAAAAAAATACATCTTTTTAATAATAAAATTTATTCTTAAACCACAACAATCAGTGAAATTAGGTCCATTCCCACTCCCAAAACAAATTCTATCTTACACGTTCTTATATTCTAAATCTGTTAAAATGTAGAGCATAGTTTTACAATATAAAGTAAAACTGCTTTGTTTCCAATACTATAGTATTCCAAATTCTTTTATTGCCTCCATGGAACCAACCTGAGATGTAACAGTACAAAGCTACTTTTGCCAAGTGCCCCACCCCACACCCCCAACCAGTGATTTGATATTCCCTGCAGACTTTTCTCAAATACAAGAGCTCAAGTTATTCTCTTGTCTTAAATCCTGAGTGCTGGAATATAGGAATGTACCACCATATTTAGTTATAAAGCTAGTTCTTTGACTTTGAATATTAAAATTACTTGAATAATTCAGTATTTTTAAAATGGTACAAATTTCAAAAGATAGTAAATTGTAGAATAGCGAGGACTCTAGTTCTTTCCTCCTTAACTGACTCTTCTACACCTACTGCTTCTCCTTCTTAGGTCAATCTATGAATCAATATCCTAAGATGAAACCAAACATATCGCACGTATGTTTTCACAAGTGTATCTACAGAAATATATACATATTTAGCATATGTATATAAGGAGATGTTTTTTTCTTTTGTTTTTTTCAAGACAGGGTTTCTCTGTGTAGTCCTGGCTGTCCTGGAACTCACTCTGTAGACCAGGCTGGCCTTGAACTCAGAAATCTGCCTGCCTCTGCCTCCCAAGTGCTGGGATTAAAGGCATGCACCACCACTGCCTGGGGCTTTTTTCTTTTGTTAAGCTGTATATTTTTATGATATTCCAATATAATAGATATTCTAATATCTACTATATCACTGAACATATTGTTTATACTTTATTAGTGAGATATGAAGAACCTGATATATATGAGATTGCATATATAAAATAAAATACATACATACATAAAATAAATATAAAATCATTGTTATCAAATGGCATAAAAAACTTTTAAATGTAATATAATTGCAATATTGACATGAAAATATAAAATTCTAGCACGTCTTTAATCTCAGCACTTAGAAGATAGTGGCAGATGGATCTTTGTGAATTCAAGGCTAGCCTGAGCTATTACTGGAGGTGGGAGTGTGGCAACTCTAGCTTAACAGTTCTCAAATGAGTTGCTTGTTAGAAATGTCTGAGTTTATAGAAATATTGTTGCCAGTATCTATACCAGGCCATGTATCTATACCATAATTTAAACAGAAATCTCTGGAGTTTGGGTATGAATGTTCTATTAAGATTTTTGTGTATGGGAATTCTGCCTTCATGTATGCCTGTGTACCATGTGTGTGTATAGTGTGTGCAGAGGCCAGAAACTGGAATTACAAGTGATTGTCACTTTATGGGTGCTGAGAATTGAACCTGGGTCTTCTTAAAAAACAGCCAGTGCTCTTCACTACAGAAGCATCTCGCCAGCCCTGATATTTATGGTCTTTAATGATTCTCAGGTGATTCTGGTATGAACATAACTGTAACAAAGACTTAAAGTCTTTAGTAAGTTATAAATGTAACTGAAGATTTGGGTTATTTAACTCATCTGTATACTACTATATTTAAGACAACTTCATGATATAGTTCACCATTTAGACAAAAATTTTGGGGGCTGCAGTTATAGCTCAGTGGTAGTGTCTACCTAGATAGTCCAACATTTTCAAAAGAACAATTCACCTTCATTTTCTACATTTCTTCTCTTCTCATTTTCCTGTTCCACTTTTCTTTGGTACTCATTAATTCTATGTTGTAGCAACATCTTTTCTTTCTCAATTTGAGACACCGCAGATTCTAGATTTCTTCTTTGATTCCCCTAAAATTATGACAACAGTTACAATTGACACACAGTTCAAGGAGTACTTTGCTCTTTAAAAATATTTCAGATGAAATCTTAAGATCGATTTTTAGCTTAAAATCAGGTAGTATATTCTATTCTTTTCAGTTGTGTTTATGTGTACACAGTATGTGTGTGTGTGTGTGTGTGTGTGTGTGTGTGTGTGTGTGTGTGTGCGCGCCGGCAGCCACTGTGAGGTGCCTTCCTCTACTGTTTCTCTTCCAATACCACTTGAAATAAGATCTCTCCTTGAACCTGTGGCTTACCAACTGGAAGACTGGTTGGCAGTGAGATTTAGGCCTACCTATCTCTACATTGCTTTCCCTTGATAGGGTTACAGTCATGCTCAGCCACGTCATGAGACCCAGGTAGTACATTCTAATGACACTCTTGCGGTAACAGATAAAATGTCTTACAAAGTAAGACACTCCTACTTCAATCAGACAGATCCACCTTCTATTTCTGAACCACCATCACCAGTATTGCCACATCTTTGTTGCTTTGTTTTTGTATTTAAAATGTAACATCAGGAAATTCTGTTTTACTATGTTATTTTTCTACATCTTCCTATCTATAAGTAAATACTATCTTTTATGTAGATAACACCAGAGAGATTTGTAGAGGTGATACTGATCTCCACAGTAGTTCAACTTCTCTAAGATTTTTTCATTTTAACTTTAAAATTCAGGGTGCATATGTGGTCTGAATATAACTCTCAAGAATCCATTTCCTCCTGTGACTTTATAAGATGTAGGGGTGGTGGCTTATCAGGCCTATATACAAGAGCCTCTGTCTACTCTAATTTGAAGCTGGGCACTGTGGCATTCAAGTGTATCTCAACACTTGGAAGGTTGTGGTAGGATTATAAACATGAGTCACCAACTCAAAGCTCTTGAAAACTTTATACTTTTATATTTGTTTAAATCTACTATAAAGTTAATGATCACAAGGTATGACACATAAAGGTTCAGATCTTGGCCCACAATTGCTCCAGCACTGTTTGCTGAAGAATTACCTTTCCTCCACCAAAATGCTTTTGAAACTTTGTCACAAGTTAGTTGACCATAATTGTGTGTGTGTGTGTCTGTCTGTCTGTCTTTCTTTCTTTCTTTCTTTCTTTCTTTCTTTCTTTCTTTCTTTCTTTCTTTCTCTTTTAAAAAAAAAAGACGTATTTATGAGGTATATAGCATTCTCCCTACATGAATGTCTACAGGCCAAAAGAGGACATAAAATCTCATTACAGATGATTATGAGCCACCAGGTGGTTGCTGGGAATTGAACTCAGGACCTCCGAGTTCAATTAGAGCAGCTAATACTATTAGAGCATCTCTCCAGTCCTGTGTATTTTCCTAATCTACAGTCTTAAGTCAATATCATGCAGTTTTCATCACTATAGTTAGGATTATTCTAAAACACATCATTGTGTCTCTCGCAAAAAACACATAGACAGGCTTACCTCTTCTTCTCTGATCCTGTTTTGGTTATATGTCCCGACTACAAGTTCTAGTACTAGTTGAATAATGATGAGATGAGATGATGTGCTTTTGTTATTAACAGACCTTAGGGGAAGGACTTACTCTTTTACAATTAGATATAAAGAGAAATATAGGTTTTGTATATGCTATTTATCAACTTGAGTTTTCTGAAAAATTTTACTGTGAATGGATACTGCATTTTATTTAATGCTTTTTCTGTATCAATTGATAAGATCATTTGTTTTTTTCTTCTTTAGATTATATTAAATGAATTAAGTGACTGATTTTACAGTATTAAATAAATCCTGTATGTCTGAAATAAACTGCAGTTAGATAGGTTATCTTTTTATGTGATGCTGAGATCTACGTTAGCATTTTGCTAAAGACTTTGTAGTTGTGACAGTGATCTCTAGTTTTCGCTATAGGCTATGTAAAGTTATTAGTCTAACAAAATAAATTAGAAAATATTATTTTAACATGCTGTAAATTATTTGTTGTTTTATTTAAACTTGGCAGAATTCTCTAGTGAAGTTATCTGGTCATTGAGATTCACTTTTTTTGTGCAGGTGGGAAGAGTTTTAAAATCATGGATTCACTTTCGTTAGAGTTATATATAACTACTGAAATGACCGTTTCTGCACTGAGATGTGGCATGTTGGATTTTTCTAGCAATTCATTTAACTCACTTAAATGACATGTTTACAGTTGTTCACATCATTCCCTCACAACTCTCTTTTACTCCTGACTCTGATTCTATCTTTTTTGTCCTTTGTCAACCTTGCCAGAGATTTGTCGATTCTGTGGATCTTTCAAACAAGTTCTTTTGTTCCATCTATTTTCTTCCTTGTCATTTCCAATTGCAGTGATCTCTTCTATCCTTTTCACTGTTTTTGTTAAGATTCATTATTATCAACTTTTT
Organism: Rhabdomys pumilio; assembly: GCA_030674055.1. Taxonomy (NCBI): domain Eukaryota; kingdom Metazoa; phylum Chordata; class Mammalia; order Rodentia; family Muridae; genus Rhabdomys; species Rhabdomys pumilio. The sequence continues at coordinate 73,279,704 of JANHMN010000013.1, read as the reverse complement.
TTCTAATATGAACACGTATGGTATATAATCTTTCCTTTAGGCACTGTTTTAACTACATCTCACAAATTTTGATTTTGTAGGTTTTTCTTCATTTTTCTCACATTTAATTATGCATTTTCTTTTCTTTTAATTTCTTTTTTACATTATTTATTTATTTTATGTATTTGAGTATACTATTGCTCTCTTCAGACACAGTAGAAGAGGACCTAAGATCCCATTGCAGATGGTTATGAGCCACCATGTGGTTGCTGGGAACTAAACTCAGGACCTCTAGAAGAGCAGTCAGTGCTCTTAAACCAATGAACCATCTCTCCAGCCCTGATTATGTATTTTCAATGATGAAAAGCTTTGCTTTTTTTTTTTAAACATAAAAGCTTAAAGATATAATCACCATTCTAATGTACTTTTATCTCTTTAAGAGTGTCTTTTTCTCATTTGACTTTTACGTGTTCAGTTTTCCTGCTATCTTTCTGGCCTGATTATATTTTGGTCAGGACACACTATTTATTCTGATTCCTTTAAGTATACTTCATGGCACAGGACAAGACCTATCTTGGTACGTTGTCCTTAAGCACTTGAAAAGAATATATATTCTGCCACAGCTGAACAGATGCTGTTAATGATGTAGTTGTGTCCTATAAAGTTTACTCTTGTTGTTTTGAGGCCAGGGAAGGAGGGGCCTGTAATATTCCTACTATTTACTTTATGTTCTGAGACAGGGTCTGATGTGTTCCAGGCCAGCTCTGAACTTGCTATATACTTGAAGATGACCTAGAACTTTTGTTCTTCCAGCCTCCATTTCCTAGGTATTAGGATTATAGGTATATACAAACATCTCTATTTTATGAGGTTGTGAGAACTCAGGCTACTCAAGCACTCTATTAACTGAGAAACCTACGGTGTTTCTAAGAAAGCTGCTCTGCTTTCTTCAACTTTTCAGGATAACATTTGTTTTACATTTAATGTACAGGAATTTTAGCTGTACTTAGTGATAGAAGAGGGAACAGTATTTTCACTTTGCCTCTCTTTAAGTAGGACTATATTAATTTAATAATTAAGACCGCCCTCTTGATCTTGAACTCAGACGGATGAATAACTTAAACATACAGCTTATCTAAATTTAGGATCGATTCTTTAAACAACTAGAATGAAACACCGAGCGCTGACTAAGTTCATACTGAGGCTAATAGAAAAACGCTGTCACAATCTTTAGATGACTACATTTATATCCTAAAGGCACAAATTAAAGAGGAAAATATCACTAACAGATACATTTACCACAAGGAAGAAAAACAGGACAACATAAAATTTATCAAAGATTAAATCTAAAAAGACAAAGGCTATTTTACATGAGGAGAAAACTACAGAGATGGTCTACTTCTGCCTAAAGGAGTCACTGCATACAATAGAAAGTTCACTAAGACTAAATATATTATATATTTGTGCACAAACATCTATCCAGAAATATTGTTTTTCTGCTAACTAAACCAGGCTGGTAGGGGATCACAGAAAACGTGAACACTTCTACACTCAATTGCAGGTCCTACCCATCAAGCGTCTACATCCATCTACATCGTGTCTACATCGTGTCTACATCCAGCATCTGAAGTAGTTCTTACTGTTCTTCCCAGTCTGCCTTTCTGACAAGGTCGCAGCTTCTATTTTTGATCTCTTGCTGATTTTTTTGTTTTTCAACTATCGAAACCCACAAAGTTGAAATTTATGTACTAAAATTTCAACATGGTCTTAGAATAAAGTTGTACAAAGGGAACCAAAGTATAATCTGTAAACTTAACCTGGAGTCTAAGGTAAAATTTTCATCTTAATCTCTCATTATGTTTTGTGATTCAAAATTAAATTGCCTCTAGAAACATACCAAAGTGAAAGGGGGAAAATGACACAAAGAAAAATTATGTGTACTTAGTAAATTAAAAAGATTAAAAAGTACCTCTTCATCCAATTCTTTCATTATCTTGTCTAGTTTTAAGTTTGAAGTTCTGCAAAAACAACAACAGAAATAGATTATAAGTCCATTTATTTCCATTACCCAGTATTAATACCAACAGTCTCCTTCACTTGATTTTCTTAAAACCTGGTTGGTGTGTGTGTGTGTGTGTGTGTTTCAGGGGGAGGGATAGAGGGATGGATGGATGGATGGATGGATGGATGGAGGGATGGAGGGATGGATATGTCTTGGCTGGTCTAATGAAGACATGTACTTCTGTGGAGTGATAAATATATTTTTGAAGGTACACAAATTATGTAAGATTAAAAAGTACCAATTATACTGAAATACAAATAAAAAATTTAAAAACATGCATAGTTCAGTGTTACCTTTGCAATATACTAATTGGCATGGTATGGTAGCAATAATTTCAAAGTATTGATGAACATAATTGAGATAGATAATGCAGCAATATCAATACTGGAAAACATCTTGACTTCTATTGGCAAAAACTCTAACTACAGTCTATTATCTATAGATTGATGCTTGGGGAAAAGAAAAACTCTGGGGCCAGCAGGATGGTTCAGCAATAACAGTGCCTGCTGCATGTATCACAATCTCAGTTGGGACCCAGTCTAACACCCTACACACACCACATACACACACACCTCACAAATGCATGCCTCCGTACTTATACACACAATGCTCACAATGCTAGTAAAAAAAAAAAAATTTAAAGGTAACATTTTCTCTAAGTTTCTCAACTACCAGGTGGTGATGGCATGTGCCTTTGATCCCAGTTGGTCTATAGAGTGAGTTCGAGGACAGTCAAAAATATACAGAGAAATTCTGCCTTGAACCCCTAACCCCCCAAAAGTAATTCTGAACTTCTTAATACAGTATGCTATCAAGTAAAAGCCAGTCTATCATAAAAGATTAAGTGAATGATGGGAAAAGTGGCATACATCAAATGAGTAAATGCACTGGGCAATGTAGGCAAAATTATGAGATCTATCCAATTAGCTGAGGTCTCTAAGCTGATTCTGACTTCTAACACAGTGGTTCTCAACCTGTGGTCATGACCCTCATATCAAGATATTTACATAGTGAGTCACAACAGTACATTAATGATGTAGCAACAAAATAATTTTATAGTCCTATACAGCTCCCTTCAATACTAATTTCCTTTTATTCTAGAACGTACAAGGACTTTTTATCAACAGAAAATGATCCTTGACTAATCTTCCTTTTTTTTTTTTTTTAAAATAACAACTTAGGTAAAAAAAAGAAAAGTCAAGTGCTACTTATTACCCAAGGAGTTATTTTTAATCTGTGTGCAGGTACACAGTGTAAGTAGAGTTAGGCAGCCTAAAGGTGACATTAGGTGTGTTCCTCGATGATGCTCCACTTTCTACTAAGGCACTTTTGGGGTGCAGAGGATCCCTCTCAGCACTCCCTATACAGCACTGGCACTACAGGCAGGTGCCATGCCTATCTGGCCTATAAGCTAGTGAGTGGATGATGGAAAATGATTTTTTAATTATTTAATGACCTTTACTAATTCCATCATTCTTAAGGTAAATTTCATATCCCTTAGTTTGTCAAAAACAATGCCCTTTAATATGCTGAGTGTCCCTACTTTCCCAGGCTCATTTTTGTCTTTTCTTCTTATCTAACAGCTAATCAAGTTCCCTTACAAGGCCTCCACATATGTATAATTTCTGGCCTTTAACTCTTCTACTCTTCCCACTTCAGTCTTCTCAGCCAACTTTTTGGCTCTGGGTTTTTAAAACACCCAATAAAGTAGTATAGGAATCTGATAATATAATCCTCATTTTTATTTTTCTTTCCTTCTCTTCCCCTCCACCCCGCCCCCCTCTTTCTAGGGAACTGGCATAGTCTTATACCTGTAGCCCAGGCTGGCCTTGAACTTGTGATTTTCCTGTTCCACCTCTTCAGTGCTGGGATTACAGGTGTGAGCCATCAACCATGGTATTCTTCTAATATGTTACTATATCATCTTATTCTTCCTAACTTACCATGTACCATATTAATTTATAATTACATTATCTTCCCTAATGTTTACAAGCTCCACATAAATAGGAGTTACATGTTCTTTGGTTTAATACTATATTGTTGGTATGCACATTATTTGGCAAAAACTTAAATTTTTTTTAAAGATTTATTTATCTTATGTATGGGAGTAGAGTGTAGCTATCTACAGACACACCAGTAGAGGGCATCAAATCTCATTACAGTTGGTTATGAGTCACCATGTGGCTGCTGAGAATGGATCTCAGGACCTCTGAAAGAACAATCAGTACTCTTAACTGCTGAGCCATTTCTCCAGCCCCCCAAATCTTTATTAAATGAATGAAATTAAAATTATTTGAATGCCTGGGCTAAAAACTCTTAAACCTCTTGCCTCAGTCTCCTAAAGAGTTGGGATTAGGTCAAGCATTTCCATTTCTTGAGGTTACAAAATTTCCTATGATGGTCATCTGCTTTGACCATTCTGATTTCTTCATCAAACCCGTTATAAGGAGAGGTGTTATTTTAAATACCTCGATCATCTTCTACTTTAGTGATTTTCAATCTTCTAATGCTGTGACCCTTTAATACAGTTCCTCATGTTATTATAGTGACCTCCAACCATAAAATTATTTTCACTGCTACCTAATTGCAACTTTGCTACTGTTATAAATTGGAATATAAATATCTAATATGTAGGAGAGTCTTAAGAGACCCCTGTGAAAGGGTCATTTGACCCATAAAGAGATTGCAATCTCCAGGATGAGAACCACTCTATTCTATAAATACATGTAATCAAAAGAATTTGATTCAACCATGAAAAAAAAAATAAGAAAACGAAAATCTCAGTAGAAGTATGAAAATTAGTCATTTTTAGCTCAGATGATGATTTTGCACTTCAGAAATTCCTTTCAATTAGCTACTTAAATCTCAAGGGAGGGAGACATAATGAACGTGGTAACTAATTTTTAAAAGCCTCAAGGAAACACATATGTACCTAATGCCAACAACACAAATGTTCTTTACTCTTCTAACTTCTAGCGAAAGTATCACCGGACAGCCTTACCTGCATTTCTGCTCCATTTCATCTTTTAATTGCATTTCATTATGCAGTTGTTCTTCAAGCTTGTAGATTGTTTTCTGTAAACTTTCCTGCTTTAATTAAAAAGAAAAATCCCTCATTCTGCTAACGTTCAGAGAAATTAAAAGTAACACCTTGTGTTAACATTTTATGGCTGTTTAGAGTACGATTATTTAGTTCAATCCTTTATCTTTCTGAATGTTAGTATTTTTCCAATAGTTGTACATAATTCATATGTATCAAAACATTATATATTAGCCCGATATATACATTTTTATGTTTTACATGTCAGTTAAAAATGTACAATAATCCAAAGATATAGGCACAAAATATTACAATGTGGTGTTAATAAGACTGCCTATAAAATGTTCTAAAGAAAAATAACCACTTCTAATTTTCCAAAAATATAAATGTTTTAAGGTGTATCTAACAGATGAAAAAATTAGCCTAAAGGAGAAGAAAGTAGAAAGAAAGCATGTTAGCACAAACAAAAAGGAGAGAAGAAAATATGATATCTTATAATGGAAAAAAAAATCAAATACAGCACAAAATAAAGTTTCACTAAGGAATTAACTCATATCAAACATTAAGAAATAAGTAAGACTATGATCCTTGTATGCACAATAAAACTTGAGCACTTAATGTTCTAATTTGTAACATAATATTGACATCCTAAAATAATTAGCATTCTAGGACTAGGAATTAGTTCATCAGCAGTGCTTGCCATACAAGCATCCATGTAAGAAGAGGGTATGGTGGCTCATGATTATAATCTTAGTGCTAGACAGGGAGGAGACAGGACGCCTGGAGTTTGTTGGTCAGTCAGCTTAGCTCATCATTGAGCTCCAAGATTAGGGAAGAGATTCTTGAATCAAAGAAAAAGATGGAGAACAATAGAAAAGACACTGAATCTGCCCTCTCCATATACACGTATACACACACACAAATAAAAAAAATTATTTTTAAAAATGACTTGAGCACAAAGAGTACTAGCATAGTTCCTTCCCCCTTCTCACTTTCTCTTTTACCACGTTCTCTTATATTTAAGAAATATATCAAAAGAAAAAGAATTGTATCTGCTTTATAAAACTGGCTGCTGGGGTGAGCTGGAATGCTGTTCAGTGGTTAACAGCACTGACTGCTTGCTCTTCCAGAGGTCTTGAGTTCAATTCCCAACAACCACATGGCAGCTCACAACCATCTGCAATGGTATCTGATGCCCTCTTCTGGTGTGTCTGAAAACAGCAACAGTGTATTCATATAAATGAAACAAATCTTAAAAAAAAAAAAAAAAAAAAAAATGGCTGTTGGCACTGTAGAAGTGAAATCAGAAGTTCAAGGTTACCATAGCTAGTAAGAGGCCATCCTAAACGATCTAAGACTACCTCAAGAAACCAAACCAAGTAAAATATAAATAAACAGTATAGGGGAAATGGCTCAGTTCAGAGGCTGCTTACCTAGGATGTATGAAGCGCTAGCTTCTATTCTCCAGTAGCACATAAACTGGATACAAGTGACCCATACCAGTAATAACAACACATGGGACCGAGGGTCACAAAGATAAAAGTCCATGCTCATCTCTGACCAGACACTGAGTTTGAGGCCAGTCGAGCTACACAGAACACTGCAAATGGGCGGGCTCAGTGGTTGTGAGCACTCACTACTCTCAGAGAGGACAGGAGTTCAGTTCCCAGCACCCAAAGCAGGCAGTTCACAACCACTTGTAGTTCCAGTTCCAGGTGACCTGATGGGCTCTTCTATCTTCCACAGGTATTTGCACTCATGTGGTGTACCAACATACACCCAGGTATATACACATATGCATTAAAATTTTTTAATCTTAAAAAACAATTGTTAAGAAACAGTTAAAAAAATAATTATTACTCCTTTGCTTCTTGATTAAAAGCATATAATCAAGATGATGAGGATATAGCTCAGTAGTTGAGTTTATATCAGACACCGGCTTTGATCTCCAGTACCACAAAACACAACACAAAGCAAATGTAAATAAAATCCAACTGTGAGACAGGCAGTGGTGGTGCACATCTTTAATCCTAGCACTCAGGAGGCAGAGGCAGGTGGATCTCTGTAAGTTTGAACCTATCTTGGTCTACACAGCAAGTTCCAGGACAGCAAAGAGTACACAGAGAAACCCTATCTTAAAAATTTAAAAAAAAAAAGGTGTCTTGTGTATACAAGGTATTTTAAGGATGACAAGATAATTATTCTTAGGAGGGAAAGAAGTCAGGCAGGCTTGTTTTTCAGTCACATGAACAACAGAAAGAATTTCTAATTAGAACATACCAAGTTCTCAATAATATACTTATTTATCATATATAACAAATTCCAAAGAATGAAGAAATTAAGTTATGCTGGCAATACTAGTTATTCTCTATTTTCCCAACTCTTTTTCAGTCTTAAAGATCTACCTTCTACTATTGTCATAAAACCTATCCATTACACTGCTGTGATATTAGTTTCAGACAATAAGGAAAATAATAAAAATTTAAAAACTACAAGAAAGGTGGAGATATGAAGTTACTCTCTCAACACCTCTTGTTCTCCATTCTGTGTTCCTCTTTTCTCATGCCAGACTCTCTCCTTGCTTTCAGTAGTATAAGAGCAATAGCTTTCCAGCGCTGTTAGTACAAAGGTGCTTTCTCACCCTCTATTGTTCTGTCTGATTGATGTTTACAGCATAACATCCCTTTATTTTTTTTGTTTGTTTGTTTTCCGAGACAGGGTTTCTCTGTGTAGCCTTGGCTGTCCTGGAACTCACTCTGTAGACCAGGCTGGCCTCGAACTCAGAAATCTGCCTGCCTCTGCCTCCCAAGTGCTGGGATTAAAGGCGTGTGTCATCACCACCCGGCAACATCCCTTTATTTAACTCTTTTCATTTAATGCATGTGCACACATAATGTGGCAAAAAATGTCCACTGAGATATTATCCAGACTTTAAAAAGAAGGGAAGTCTAACATATACTGCAACATGGACGAATTTAGGTAAACAAAATACGCCTGTTACATAAAAAAAATGTATCTAGTATCTAATTTCATTGATAGGAGGATAGCAGAAGAAATTGAGAAAGTAGAGCAGGTTTTTAGGCTTGAGGAAAGGGTGGTGAAATGAGTAGTTACCATTTAATACAATTTCCAGCTTGGAATGATGACTTAAAGAATAATAATTGTTAATCAGTAGCAATTTATAATTTCTTAACTATTCACACACACACACATGTATATATATATATATAATTTCATTTAATACTCAGATAAGAAATACTGAAGAGTAGATAATAATTTAAGTGTCATAAATATCTAAACTAACTACATATTCACAAGCAATTCAAATGCTTACTTAATATCATACCTGCAAATACATTATCTGTGAATTTAAAAATAAAAACCAAATTGAAAGCAAGAAATACCTACCAAGCTTTTATCCACATTCGAGCTAGATCTGTTCTCACTGGGATTTGCTGAAGGTAAGTATCTATTGGGTGAGGTAAGAAATTTAAAAAAAAAGAAAGCTTTTTAATATATAGTAATACACAACAAGCACTGGTGTTCCTGTTTCATGTTCACTGTCACACTAGCTAATCTTTTAAAAATTAAGTACATTTAATTTTTATTTTAGAAACGATATGTAAATTAGATAGTTCTTAGGTAACACTACAATTATAAATCAACATTTCTATAGGAAAATATATCAATATTTATACTGTTCAGGAAAATTAAAAACAAAACTAGCCAAATTTTAAAAATACCTAAATGAAAACATTAATGATGCATCAGCATCAGGAAACAAAGTGGTATTTATTACAAAAAGCAGTACAATAGTTGCTGCTGAAATTCAAAGAAATCACAACTTCTTCTACTTTGCTTTTAATTCAAAGTTTAGCTTTGTTTTCTTAATTCTTCAATCTTAATATCATGAGAAAGAGAAGGATTCCATATACAACATCAACAACACACTTCAGGCTCTCTCACTGACTTCTATATTTTACATTTGCTATAAAATAGCACAAAAACCAAAAGTGCCAGGAAGTTCCATAGTACCAAAAAAATCCCGCCAAGGACTCTGAACTAGACAGAGCGAGGACTCTGAACTAGACAGAGCGAGAATTTTCCAGATTTATTATGCTATATAACTTGCATTCTATAAAACTAGTAGTAAACGGCTCTCTGACGGCAGAAGGGGAAGTGCAAGGACATCATCTATCCATATCTTCTCCACCTTTGTCTTCTTGTGTTCAAGAGCTCTGTGTGTTGCATATAGTTTTTCTTTTACATAAAATGTGGACACCTGAATAACTTTCAGTAATGCAGCTGAATATTCAAAGTATTTTGATAATCATGTTTTATAGTTACCCTTTAGAAATAAAGAGTTCTTGGATTTCAGGATTCACAGTTTTCTATCTCATACATACTTAACAGTTGAGATTATAGTAAGCTAGTAAATATTTTGTTGACTGTTTTTAAGACAGAGTCTTGCTCTTTATCACTTGTATAGTCAACGCTATACAATACAGAACAGAATAAGTACAGAATAAGATATACTATATGTACATTGGCAAACTGTAGTGAGACCAGACCTGCCTCTTAACTTTTGTCTCAGCCTTCCATGTGTTTAGATTATAGATATGTACCATCATGCCCAACTGTTAATCTTTATGAAAAACACTTGCATTTTCACCTTTTTATGTTATAAGCAATTACTTTTAAAAGACAGTACATTACTGTATACACAGTCTAGGTAGACATACATCCAAGCCTACAGACATACATACATATAAAATAAAATAATAAAAACAAATATTTATATTAGACAATAAGACTACAATACTTAATACAATATATCCTATTTTTAAAAAATGTAAACATTACTTAGGAACATGAAGCATGAATATAAAGGTAAATCAGAAAATACAATCAAGTGCATGATAATGTAGTACAAACTGTTTAATGATTAACTCTGTATAGAGAAACATAAAGTAATTATGGGCTTTCAGTAGCATTAATACAGTGATAAAATGCTAGGTAAATGTATTATGTTGTTCCAAAATTTTTGAGCAGTTAACTCTTTATAAATAAAAATAGTAACTGAAATGCCAGTGTTAAAATAATTATTTCATCTGTTATTTTCACTTGAAAATACTACATACTTGAAATACTACATAACTCAACATAGATTTTCTTGAAAAACTATATTCTTAACATGAATGAGACTAAGAAAAAAACCTCAACATATACTAAAAATGAAAATTGGTATACTAAAAAGATCTAACTTTAGATACCATCAAACCTACTTAAAAACAGTATTTAGTTATCTTTAAGAAAATATGGTGAATATAAAAGAATTGCCACTTACCCCTAAATTACTGCTTGGTGTACTTACCTACGATTGCTATAATATGTAAATCCTACAAAAGGTAGCTGATTGCCAACAAAAGCTTTAGGAATAGGAAATGTTTCTTCATCTCCTTTATCTTCTTCTAAGTCATCAAAATTACTAGTATCAATGTCACTACTTAAATCAGGCACAACTGGTGCTACAGCTAAAAAGAAAAACAAAGTAGTTGTTTTTTTTCAAACTTAGTATACAAATAAAGTGGCACAAATATATAGTAGCCTAGCACTGCAGCATACACCTATAGTACTAGCTACTCAAGAGGCTGGTCAGTCAGGACTGCTGAGCCCAGGAATTCAGGAATAGTTAGACAACTGGGCAACAAAACAGACTTCATCTACAGCAAGCAAACAGGCTCCATACTAAATAATGATGACTTCTTGCTTCTAAATAGCTTGTGAATCACAACATAAAATGCATCACATTCTACAATACTAAGATTTACTAGATTTCAAGATTAAATGAAAATTATATATTTGCAGTTACTGATGTTTCAAGCTTAAGTTGAATGCTACAAGTAAAATTAAGATTTGCTACAACATACAACATAGTCTAAAATACTCAAAAGCATTTGGGAATGCATACATTAATTTTCAGAACATATAGCTCAACAAAATGTACTTTTAAAAAGGTCCATTTTAAGTACTGGATTGTTATAGTTGTTAATCTGCTATAGAGAAAACCAAAAATCAAGATTATTTCTTAGTCGTCCTAGAAATAAAGAGGAGGAAGGGATACATGATGGGGAGTGGTTAAAGGGCTTCTATCTAGTAAGAGAAAACACCACGTGAAATTGATGTTTCTAATATCTTCTAGAGCTTAAATATGATATAAAAGGGTATATCTAAGTATAAAGCTAGGCAGTGGTAGTGCATGTCTTTAATCCCAGCACTAGGAAGGCAGAGGCAGGCAGATCTAAGTTCAAGGCCAGCTTGGTCTACAGAGTGAGCTCCAGAACAGCCAGGGCTACATTGAGAAACCATTTCAAAAAAACAAACATCCATCTGACTGACTGATGAACCATCCATCCATCCATCCATCCATCCATCCATCCATCCATCCAACCAACCAACCAACCAACCAACCAAAGTATAAAAGCCTTTTGTGTAAAGACAAGAGCAACCAAAAAAATGATGGATCACTACCTTAGATACGATTACCTCACTTTCCTTTAGAGAAAAAGATAAATATGAGCAAAACCAATTGAACTTGTTTCATTGACTTACTTATATAAAGGTACTATTTTTCTTTTTAATCACTGAGACCCACACAAAAGAAAAATCTACCAAGTTCAATCTTAGGCAGAAGAAACTATTGGCCAACTTTAAAACAAAGCAACAGAGCTAGCCCAACAAAGCTGTTGGCATTAACCAACAGTAGCAACAAAGGGAAAAGGGGGCCTTTCACTTTCATGGTCAAAAGAACTGCCTGACTAGATAATGCCATCCCCTAGTCATAGCAACTGCGTGATTTGTAAAATGAGAAGTACATTAAAAAAAAAAAAAAAAAAATCACCGCTCTCTGACAAGTAAATTATGGTCTCGGCAAAATCATTCTTTCTTACACCCCACCCCCTTTTGGGAATTCCTCTCACTGTTTTGTGTTTTGTTTTTGAGGCAACCTAGGCTGGCCTCAAATTCACTGAGACCTGCTTGCCTTTGCCTCCTCAGTGCTTAGGATTAAAGCTGTGCATCACCAGCCTGGTAAATACATTTCTTAAAGCAATATACCTTTCAATCTGAATTTTTTGACCACTGAAATAATATTTGACAAAATCTACATTCACTTTCAGCTATCATGAATAGGGGGAGAAATGCTACTGATATCTGTTCAATAGTTTATAATGCTAAGGACAATAGTCCCCCTTACCACACCTCAAAAACAGATTTATCCAGTCAATTTTCTGAAGTTTCAAAGCCTCTTTTTTAAAACTATCACGTAATACGTTAAAGACGCCAACCAGTGTGGTATTTTCTCTTGCCACTATCAATGGACTCAGTTTTCTTATGACGTGTTATTTTAATTTTTAGAAAATATTTTATCATGCTTTATTTATGTGTGTATACATGTCCATGGCATGGTATATTATGAAGGTCAGATGACAACTTATAAGTACTCATGTGGAACCTGGAAAAAATTCTGATATAGGCCTTTGGTGGCAAGCACATTCACCTAATGAACCATCTTACCCACCCATCAGAGTAGTTTAAAATCTGACAAGGTTTTTCTCTCTTTCTTTCTTTCCTTTTCTTTCTGGTAAAATGTTGTGATGTAAGTGGAAGATATCCTGAGAGAGCTCTGAAATCTCTGCTTCTGAGTTGTCATGTTTAAAAGATTGTGCGTAAAAATGTCACCTAATCACGTGAGAACTAGTTAGTGAGGTGAGGACTACTTTACTGACATTATCAATAGTGTAATCAGATATAGGCTTTGTTAATAAATAACCAATAACCTATGGGTATCAAGAAAACAAAGAAGGAATCCTAAAAACACCTTTCTCTACTGCAGTAAACATTATGTTGGCAAAAACTGTCAGAGGCAACTTTGTTGAGAACTGTATAATATAATAACATTTAAGCAAGAATTGTTTAATAAAGAGAGTGACTCAGAGGACCTGGAGAGTTGGATTAGAGTTAAGAGCACTTGCTGCTCTTGCAGAAGACCCAAGTTCTATTTCCAGCACCTTCATCAAGTGCTTCACAGCCACCTCTAACTTGAATTACAAGGGATCAGATACCCTCTTCTGGCTTTTAATATGCGCACATAAATACACACACACACACACACACACACACACACACACACGTATGCACACATACACATAAAGTTTAAAAAGTTTAAAAAAAAAAAAAAACCAATTGAAACAACAACAACAACAACAACAACAACAAAAAAAAAACCCAGAAACCAAACAAGGAATTCATCATGTTGGTATTTGGGAAATGACCGTCACAGGCTAATAGAACAAGGATCATAGTAATCACACAAGGCAGGAGACATGTCTAAAAAAATCAGTGTTCACAGCCCACAATAAACAACAACCTTTAGACGAGTAATATGATTTTGAGAGTTAACACTGTAACATTCAAAGTGTCAAGCTCATAACAAAAAATTACAAAGCATATGTATTTTGCCTAAAAAGGGATATATGGTTCAGTCACAGGGAATTTTTAGAGGAAAAAAAAACTCCACTGGGGAACTCCAGACATCTGTACTACTAAATACAATTTTATAATAAAATCTTCTTTATGTGTATAAACATTAAAGGATAGTATGGACAATCAACTATAAGGAAACAAGAAAATGATGTCTTAACTGTCAGGTGATAAGGGAAAAAAAGAAATAGAAATCCTGGCACTGAATGAGAAAGTAGGAATTGTGACACATCGTCAACTGACTAATAGGCACATCTAAGACATCTGGCACAAGAGGAGGAAAAGAGGCAGAAGGAGTATTTAAAGAAATACTGTCCAGAGCTCCCCAAATCTGATAAAACATATCAATATACACATCTAGGAAACTGAAAACAAAATTTAAAAAAACCTACAAAAGAACCACTTGAAGATGCATACAGTCAACAGTGTAATCTCAGCCATGAGGAAAAAATAGGAAATGATAACTAACTACATAGATGAATGTAAAAGTCAAAATTATTGTTAACTGTTCTTTTGTTTGTGTGATTTTAAAAACTCCACAGAGAAATAATACAAAACTGAACCAATTAAAAAGGAGGAAAAAAGTTAAAATTATACAGATGGTCAATAAACAAACATGGAAGTGTTTAAGTTTCATGTCATATCAGTAGCCACTAGGAAATTGCAAACTAAAATAACTATGAGACAGCGTCAGGGTGGGTAGTGGCTGATTGTTCAAAAACCTAAAAACAGAAATGCAAAATGATTCTTCAATCCCATTTTGTTGATAGTTACTCAAGTAGACATTTCTACAAATATCCATATATACTCTAGTTATAAAATAGCCATAATGTGACATAACAAATATATTTCAAAATAAACATTGGTGGAAGAATAGCTAACAAGAGCTAGAGAGTAGAGAAATCTAAATGTTTAATGACTGATAAATGGATTTAACAAAATGTCACACACATAAACAATGGTTAACTATGATCAATGCTGCAACAAAGATGAGACAGACAGATGTCTGCTAGGTAAGACAAGCCAGTCATAAAAAGGCAAGAGATACCCTAAATAATCTAATTCATAGAGACAGAAACTTACACAGTACTTATTGGGGGCCAATTGAGAAGAAGAAAGAATTAATATTTAATGAATAGAGATTTTTTAACCTAAAATGGTGAGAGTTTTGGGAAACCACAATGATGATGGTTGAATGGCAATGTGACTATATGTGATGTTAGTGACTAAAAGTTAAATATGACTCAAGTACAGGGTTTTGTCAATGTCTACTTTACTCACCAAGAAAGGAAAAAAATATTTAAAATAAAAATGAATTCATTACAATGTCAACAAAGTCTAAACCTTTAAAGAGTTGCAAGCTAGGCCATAAATAATCTTTGCCATGAAAATATAAAATTCTGAGAGACCGTACTTGTCTTAATAAGTCTGTAAGACTCAGTACATGTTTGCTTTTTGCTAAACATATAGGACATAAGCAGAGCAGACAGAAGACTGTCACGGATAGTATCTTATATAGTTCTCAACAGCTACAAATAGAAGATTAAGCAAAGACAGTCTTTTATTTATAATGAGATGGTGAATAAGAAAATGTTTTGCAGGTCACCATATTATTGTTATTATAGGATCATTATCTGTAATAAATACTGGATTGCACACTTTCATACAAAATTTAGCTGCCAACATGTTGCTTCCTTACATTTCTTTTTAAATATTTTAAATAGAAAAAAAAAAGCCATTAAATGGTGTATAATATTACACTGAACCTCATACAGATTTACATCTGAATGAAGCCCTGTGCTGTCACTAGCTCAGAGTGACAGTTGAAGAGTTATTTCTTCAACTCTACCTCAAGTAAATATAAAAGTAATTTTGTAATCTTAATTTTTATGACTCTAAAAGGTGAAAAGATTCAAGAGACTTGGAGAAAGTACTTAGAGCATAACCAAGAAAAACAGATTGACTAGGAAACTAATTGTCACGATGACTTTAAAACATTTAACTGATAAAACCTAGATTAGCTTTACTAACTTAGTAAAAGAGAGCATTTTTTCTAAAGAAAATGGAAATTCAAGTATATTAAAAGTATTAATAACTGACATGGTAAAGCTATTTAGCCATTCAGAGTACTGGCTGCTCTTTTGGGAGCCTGTTTGGTTTCCAGAACCCGTACGATATGGCAGTGCACAACTTTCTATAACTTTAGCTCCAGGGTACAACACCTTCCCGTCACTGTAGGCACCAGGCACACACATGTTGCACATACATACATGTAAGAAAACATCAAAATAATAAAAACAAGGAAATCTTTAAAAGGAGTTATGATCATTATTATAATGTAGATTAGTCAGTTCAGTTCAGAAGAAATCAAAACATTCTTGGTATTTTAGGAGTGGGCTGTGAAGAAAGACCGGAAGAAAGAATGAGAAGAAATGTGATAGTAAGTTCTACAGCTTTTAGTTTTTCAATAATCACAAAGCAGAACCAATGAAGTTTAGGGAAAACTATAAAAATGCTCCTACGTCTGTTGCATCTAAGACCATAACAAAACCATAAGGGCAAGCACATGGCTCAGTGGTAGAGTGCTTGTTTGGAATGCATGAAATCCTGGGCTTGATTCTCAGTATTACAAAAACAAAAAACAAAAACAAACAAACAAACAAAAAAAAAAACCCAACAGCAACAAAAACCCTCCAAGAAAGAGACAGCAACGAAGTTCTTTAAAATATAGAGATAACGATACTAATAAAAATCACAAAAGACAGAAATAATCTTTAAGTATAAAGTTCACTTGATTTAAAACGATAAATTGACTTTTGTCATAAGTAAAGGCAGTTTTATTAAGGACATCTAGGGTCATAATAAAATGACATGAATTTGGACCTCAATTTCCAAACAACTATGAGCTTCACAAGGAAAAACTTGCCTTGACACTGTTATTCTTCCAACACCTGGAATAAAATCATGCTTGGCCTGCAAAAGGGAATTCAAATATCTCGCTCCATCTACTTAATATCAATTTTTCAAGCATGTATATATAAAACATTTTATATAAAATATGATCATATATTTACATAATATATATGTATGTATATGTATGTGTGTGTGTGTATATATATAGAGTAGTTTATTATGCTGTTTATTGTTATCTGTTGTATATTTCTTGACTGGATGTAACTGTTAATGAGATCTCCCAAGCTGCTGCTACAGCTTCTCTACTGATCTCTGCAGTAATTAGCTTTCCCTTCTTCTTGAGTAATTTTATAGTATAAAACAATATATGCTATGTTGTAAGCAATGTACCTGTTTCTTTTAGTAATCGTTGACAACTACAATATATCACTAAAACTAGCAAATCTACATCATGGACTTCAAAATTAATTTAAAAATTTTCTCTTCAAGTAAGAATTACCACTGCTGTCTCAATGAATTCCACAACTCTAATTCCCTAATACTACCCAGGAAAGCTCATTCCATTACTGTTCATAGGTGATAAGCTAGCAGCAGCATCCTTCTTTTAGTAAGTAAAAAGAAAAAAATGAAAAAAGCCAAAACAACAACAACAAACAAAAAACTTCTAAAACTTCAGTATGGAAAAAGATGAATTCTTATTCTTCTAAGTCTGGGTCATCTTGATGTTAATATATAATATAGTAATCTTATAATCATGTAATTATGATGTGTAATATACATTTAATATATTTTAAATTATAGGCAATTAGATAACATACAATATGATTATAATACATATTATATAGCATATAATATACATGATTATAATAAAAATATACATGATTTTAATATAACTATTATGTAAAGTTTTCTTCAGATCACCTTATAATTTAACTTTGTTTTATAAAAAATAAAATTTTCTGTAATGACTGAAAATTAAATTCTATCATACTGTTTTTACTTCCTAACTGCATTCTGCAAAGCCCTAATCAAGTATAGCACAAGTTCCAATGTAAACATAAATAAAACTGAGTTATATTCTGGACTTAGCAGTAACACAGCCAGCCACCTTACAGCTTAAGTTTTAATTGAAGTAGGAGAAAAACTCGTCCACTTGTTCCTACTTATTATTTTCTTACAGAAATAACTAGCCGGGCAGTGGTGGCGCACACCTTTAATCCCAGCACTTGGCTCCCGAGTTCCAGGCCAGCCTGGTCTACAGAGTGAGTTCCAGGACAGCCAGCCAGGGCTACACAGAGAAACCCTGTCTCGTAAAACCAAAAAAAAAAAAAAAAAAAAAAAAAAAAAAAAAAAAAAAAAAAAAAAACCCAACAAACCAAACCAACCAACCAAACAAACCCCCCCCCCAAAAAAATCCAACAAACCAAACAAACAACAACAACAAAAAAAAACAAAAAAACAAAAAAAAAATAAGCCTAAATGAAGAGCAGCTCAAAGATGCTCACATATCAACTGTGACTCAGCTCAGTGCCATCTCCATCACAAGGGACACAGCTCCACAGAGTTCTCCAGAATTATCAAATGTTCTTTTTAACTAGCTTTAGGGAAGTTATAAATTTATTTTCATCAACCATACACAAATATTTTGCAAGGCACTTTCAGCTTACTATAACTACTTTCAAGTACTCTTGAACATCCAGGGAAAATAGGACTTACTGTCTCGGAGAGTTTCCCAAGCCCACTGATCATTTTTGAAGAAGAGATGACGTTTGATTTCCTCTACACCATTTCTGCCCAATCTCACCTCTCTAAATTGAGGAAAAAAGTAATCATTTAAGATCTTATAACTTATATAGATTTCTTCATGACTGAACACGAAACCTGAGCAGTTCTGTCACCTACAAAATCTATTAGCAAAATTTTCAGAAAAGAAAGCACAGACTGACTTTAAAGATTTTTTTTTTTTTAAAAACTGAAAAATACATAAAGCACAGATTTGTTCCTATTTTCTAATGTTAATAAAATCAGATGAGTCAAGCACAATGACTTTTAATTGTTTTTAAAGCCCATGGTAAAATAAACATTTTGTGTAAATGACTTAATCCACATCAAATTCTACCAAAAATTCCAGAAACATTTAAAATTTTAATTTTCATCTTATTTTCAAAAATTATTCAGCATTTTTATTAATTAAAACCTGATCCTGGAAAATCAGGGCATGGAAAAAAAGACTGCATCCTGATAGTGTGTGTAGAGAAGCAGGAGGACTGACAGCTCAAGAGCAGCTAGAGCTATTCTAAAACTGTAGTCAGTGACACAGCATTTAGAGTACTGGGTTCAGCCTGCAGCCAAACGGTCACTCACTTCCATCTTAAAATGAACAGAAACAAAACCCAAACCATCACTAGCCCCCTTTTGGAAAGCATCATGAACTTGCCTTCAACAGAAGTGAAAATGGGGACTTGGTGCCAAATGTTATCTATCAGAGCTTAACTGGAATACAATAAATCCCAATTTTTCAAAAGTTAAAAGCATTGCTTTGTATGTATAATACTTGGTTAGCAGCTTTTACTGACTCATTTTCAAGTCAAATTCCCTGGCACACAGTGCTCACACCTCACTGTAATCACTACTGCATAATGTCTATTTTCTCACAAGAGAACCGAGATTAATTGAAGCAGATGCCATGTAACTTGTTAATTCCTATATAGCTAGCACCAAATACACAGCACAAGATAGTTCCTTATATTAAAATGTAAAAATCTAAAAACAGTGCCTTTTGAGCTCCAAACCACATCCTGAGGATAAATTAATTTTAAATAAAGTTATCCTCAAACTGAAATATACTTATAAGTACTGGGCTTCTGGTACTAATTAAACTAACAACATATAATTAACATTAAACGTAATTTTAAGTCATTTGATTCTGTTTTTTTGTTTTTAATTAATTAATGCATAAATTAAAAAGAATTAAATCCAAGTTCTTATATAAGTAAGCAACTGAACTAAACTCTCTCTTTCCTTGTCCTGTATCTTAAGTCCTGGATTCAATTTCCCGCACTGCAACATAAATATTACAGTAAACTACAAAAGTGTATGCAATGTTCCACTTTCTAAATTAAAAAATACATAAATTCATAAGCACTTGTTGTAGCTAGAAGACACAATTATGTTTACAAGAAAGGTACTCATTTAAATACTATAAATTACCAAATCAAAACTGTCATAAATTGAAGGAATGTCATCACTTTTATGTAACAAAGGGAAACATGCGTTCCATTAGTGTAAATCAGTGATGAAAGATGCACCCAAATTTCAGAGGTTTTAATGCATCAAGGATAAAAAGAAAGGGGGAAAAAAACCTAGCTGGATGTGGTGTCAGGTGATGTTAACCCCAGCACATGGCAGACAGAAGCACGTTGTCTCTGTGGATTCAAGGCCAGTCTGACTTACAAAGTCCTGGCTGTGTGAGAGGAAACAAACCAACAAAAAACTCCTAGAATTCAATAATTATAAGTCTGATAATTAACCAAGTTAAAAAACAAAACAAAAGAAAAAGATTATCTGGCCATCAGCTGACTGCTTATGTGCACTAAGCTGACAGGCAGAAAAGATACCAGAATACCCTAACTTTGTACCAGGCTTTATTATAATAAACTTTCAAGACACCGGCTTTTATATTCTAATAGTTCAAACACCAAGAGAGGTCAAGTATAAACCTTAAAAACTGAGCAGCAAAATGAGAATGCCTTAGAACTTAAAGAAGTATATACACTGATGAGATGGCTGAGCAGGAAAAGGCGTACACTATGGGAGCCTGACAAGCTGGATTTGAGAGGAGAAGGGCTAACTTGTATGCTGGGGCATGAGCACACACACTGTAATAATAAACGCAAACTCAGTGTCAAAATTATTTACCTGTCCGTAAGGAAGGCACAAATGAGATTTTTTGCCTCTTTTGATATGTCATTATCATCAGGGAAAGTAAGTGAATTTTTATGGTTCATAATTTTACTGTAAGTCCCAACCAAAGAATCTGCATAAAAAGGTGTATCACCTGAAAAAAATTGACAGGAAAAAAGGAAAACCAAAGAAATACATTTACAAATTTTAAAGGAAGAATCAGTTACTTGGTTTAAAAAAAAAAAAACATACTTGTTAAACAAAAAGTATACACTTAATATAGAAAAATGAACACATCACAAAATTAGCCTATAAACAGCTTTTAAAAGAGACAAAACAGGTTAAGGATTTTTGATCATTTCCTATAAATTTAATATTATAAGTATTATATGAGAGAAAGCCAAGTGGTGGGTTTGGGATGAAAAACATTAGATACTTAAAAAACAAAAACAGGAGTTAGAGAGATGCCTTAAGACTACTTGCTGCTACACAGGACCCAGGTCCTGTTCCCCACCTACTTCTGGACTGTGCAGACACTAAGCATGCATGTGGTACACAGACAAACATCAGATAAAATACCCATACACATAAAATAATATTAAAGTGAGCACGCACACACACACACACACACACACACACGCGCGCGCACACACACACACAAACTGAAACAAAACCCTCCTTTACTCACCTACAAGCATTTCATATAAAAATACCCCAACTGACCACCAATCACACTCTCGTCCATAATAGCCATCGCCGCCTTGGGATTTTAATACTTCAGGTGAAATATAATCAGGTGTTCCAACTGCTGTATCACATCGTACCATACCTTCCTAAAAGAAGCAGCAAGCCCGAATTACAACTTAAAATCATTTTCAATGGTTTTCTTCTTATTATAACCCAAAGAAGAACTGTGTCATAAATGCCTTATCAAAAGTTAACATAATTGCTAAACAGAGACAGTCTAGAAATCCATCATTAGACGAGTAGAAACAATGCAGTAATAAATAATGAAATTTATCCAGCTATATAAAAAGATAAAATCATGGCATCTTCAGGGAAATGAATGATCTAGAAGTCATGTAAAGCAAAGTCAGACTTACAAAGACAAATGCATAAGTGCATTCCTTCTCTCACACGTTAAATCTAGGTTTAAGCTCATGTGTGCATACATACACACATACACACACGCACCCCTATGTGCAACGTCAAGGCAGAAAAGAAACCATGAGAATAAAGAAGGCAAGGGAAGCAAAGAATGACGGTAATGGAACACATGTAACATGAAAGCCACACTATTCACAGAAGGTGGACCAATAAGGAAGCACAGGGTGTTGCAGATGAATACAAAGGTAACACATAGGAACAGCACAATAAAACTCACTTCTGTATGCTAACAAAAATATTTTCAAAGTGCAAACTTGAAAAATCCTAAATGTAAATCATACATATAGACTGCATATACAACATAATTATATAAATATCAGTGAGTGCACAAATTCATGTTTTTGTTTTATAGTACTCACTAGATGCCCCCATTTCTTGCTCTAACTGCTAATATGTGACTGCATAGTAATTTCAGAGATAAAATCAAGGCAAACAGATTGAGATTACAAACAAATCATTTTAGTGCATATAAATATGATTTCATTATTTTTAACCAAAATATCTGACTGATTTAACTATGCTAGAAACTGTGATAAAAATACACAAAAGCTAACTGTACAGATATGAAATGGAGCAGTACGTAAGGCAAAGCACTTGATAGTGTTAACTCAAAGTAAACTATCAGATCCACATTTTAATGTCTGCTTCCGAAATTATTTGTTTTACCTACTTTATTAGTGCAAGTGAATTAAAAGTAAATGGTGAGACACCTAGTTTGTATATAATGTTTCCTTTTAATCAATATATCTTTCAAAACAACGACACATTTCTAGCTATTCTGTTGTGAAATACATGAGCCTTTACAACCAAAGAAAAAAGGCAGCGTTTCCCTCTCTCAGCTGTATGTATAAATTATTATGCAGTCAATGTTTCTCTTACAACCCACTTTTAAACTGAGTGACAAAATTTTATATATGTTAAGACAACTAAAGTCTCCATAAAACATTTCTAAGACATCTAAATCTAACTTTTATGACATTCTTAATTTTAACACTTAGTAACATTTACACCGACTCCATTTCTAGTCACCAGTAATGCCTCTGACTGAGCTGTGATTAAAGTGCTAGTCAATCAGGCAATCTACATTTACCCTAAACAGAGAGGATAAACAACTGACTAGTTATGAATACGACACTGAAACTATGGTGTTAAGAACAGCAAATACATTGATTCTGGACAAATCCAGATATGACTAGTGAATTCTTTTGTTTGTTTTGTTTTTTGAGACAGGTTTCTGTGTAGCCTTGGCTGTTCTGGAACTCTGTAAACCAGGCTGGCCTTGAATTCAGAGAGCCACCTGCCTCTGCCACCCAAAGGCTGGGATTAAAGGTGAGCACCACCACCATCCAGCTGGTTAAAAAAAAAAGGTTTATTTATTTTTATGTCTATGAGTACATGTGAGTGCTCTATCTGCATATACACCTGCTAGACGGTTGTGAGCATGCAGTTGCAGAGGACTGAACAGCCAGCACCCTTAACCACTGAACTATCTTTCTAGCCCCCACGGTTAGTGAATGCTTAATAGCACTTTCTAAAGAAATACTATCTGGAATTAGAAAACAAAATTAGAATTTTAAAGTTAACCTTATTCATCTTCATACAAGTACCAAAATCTGCTAACTTCAAATGTCCAGATTTATCCAGCAGCATGTTATCAGGCTTTACATCTCTGAGGGAGGGAAAAACAAACAACAAAATATTGCTAAAGCAGATCAGACTTTGATAAAAGGTATGAAGCAGTTACTTCAGGTCCTCTTAACCAATCTACATGTGTTCCCTTATCCACACCTAGAGACTCAACGACACCAAAACATTTCCTTACATATTGGCTTTTTTTTTTTTTTTTTTAAAGGCACAGTTTGGTTTAGTTGTTTGTTTTTCGAGACAAGCTTTCTCTGTATAGCCCAGGCTGTCCTGGAACTGTAGAACAGACTGGTCTCTAACTCAGAGATCCGCCTGCCTCTGCCTCTCAAGTGCTAGGGTTAAAGGCCTGAGCTACAGTTTGATGGTAAGAAAATGAGTAATTTGAGAGATTAAGCACAAAAATACATATCATCTAAACATAAATGTCAGACAAAACATTATAATAAGAGATTCTATGAATGACCCAGGACAGAATCTAACCCACTTTCATTTGGGATCCCTGATTTGCAGCACAGCAGCTGCACATACGACTCAGGGGTGTTTTCAGAATCAATTAAATTACAATGAATGTATTTCTAATTATTCATTACTTTAATAAATTGTATTTAAAACAAATCTCAGCTTCAGTCCTCTAAGGAGCTACTGGTAGTTAATGTTTGCCTGGAGAATGAAAAGCTTCTTCAGTGATGTTGCCACTGTAAGTGCTTATGTTCCTGAAAATAATTCCTTAACCTCACTCCTATAGGCGACCTCAGTTAAAGTGGTGTTTGCTTATATTTTATATATGAGAAAAGTAGTTCATGATTTAAATCCCCAAAATATGAAATAATATTTTCATGCAACTTAGGGACATCCTAGAATGGTTTCATGACCTTGTGCTTGGGAGTAAATTTAGACACAAATAATTCTGTAGAGAACCTACTAAGATAAACAAAATTTTAAAGATACAAAAGTTTTCTAAGTGTAATATAAAATTTAATTAGTTATTTGTCTTTACTTTTTCATTTTTAAGGGATTTCATATAGGAAGAACATGACAGTCTATATATAATATGGATACTGGAAAAGTCAGAGGGGTGTAAAAAGATATTAAAGTATAAGAGAGATTGACTGAGTATAGGAATATGAGTAGGAGGGGGACATGAAAGGGTCATATGTGGTAAATATGATCAAAATACTTTATATACATGTGTAAAACAGAACAAACCTATTATGCATAATATGGCAACAAAATGTTCATCACACAACTTTTAGAAATCACTTTACAACTTTATTTTTTAATGTACAAGCTATTAGATTAAGATTATTAAAGAATATTATTTATAACAAGATTATTTTACACTACAATTCTAAAATGCCATCTGTCTTACAGGGGAGAAATTAGGTAGATTGGAAGTAGAAAATGTTAAGTGACGTTTACATTTTCTTTCAACTGTTCCTTTCAAAAAATAAGAAACTGAAGAATTGCTAACTTTACCTATGAATAAAACCCATGGAATGGATTGCATCCAATGCAAGAACTACTTCTGCAGTGTAGAATCGGGCCCACTTTTCAGGCACATCATAGTTGCTCATCAGGTTTACAAGGTCCCCACCAGGCATGTACTCCATCACCATGTAGAGATACCGGTCATCTTGGAATGCATAAAAAAGCTACAAAATTAAAAAAAAAAAAATTAGAATGATTTTTGCTACATTTTGTTTTCATATAAAACCTGCCAAAGATACTAATGTAAATGATTACTGTAGTGCATTCGCTGCTTAGCCTCTCTCCATGTGTCTGACTGACTGTAATCTCTTCCACAAGAGTATTAGGAACTAAACTGTTTTTACTTACTAACCTACTACTCAACTAGCATCTGGATGCCTGGTAGCTGGCACAGGTTTACCAAATTTCTAGTAAACAAAATAATCAATCATTAACCTCTAACTTGGGATGTCTAACAACAATAGTCTTTCTCGACTGTTAAAAGGGGACCAAATCGCAGGGCGGTGGTGGCGCACGCCTTTTATCCCTGCTCTTGGGAGGCAGGGGCAGGCGGATTTCTGAGTTCGAGGCCAGCCTGGTCTACAGAGTGAGTTCCAGGACAGCCAGCGCTACACAAGAAACCCTGTCTCGAAAAACCAAAAAAAAAAAAACAAAAAAAAACACAAAACCCAAAACAAAACCCAAAACAAAAAACCCTAAA
>JANHMN010000013.1:73142492-73251418 GCA_030674055.1 Rhabdomys pumilio | reverse complement strand
ACACACACACACACACACACACACACACACACACACACACACACACAGAGTAACTCACAACCATCTGTAACTCCAGTTCTAGGAGCTACAATGTTGTTTTCTGGTCTCCATGGGTTCCTGCAAGCATGTGGTACACATATATACACTCAGGCACATACATGCACAAGAAAAATTTTTAAATGTTTATATATATAAATATTTATATATATATTATATATATATACATAAATTTTTTTCCAAATCCCTTTATTGCAATGCTTATTTAGTCATCAATATATACTGTAAGTAAACAATAAAATACATGTTAGAAATTTGGAAATAATCTAGCTTAGTTTAAAAAGACTTCAAAATCAAAGATGAAAAGAAATAGAGGTACCCTAATTAAAGCAGATGTGGAAAACTCAGAATAATTTAATGGGGACTTTATTGCACAATTAAAATTACACATTAGCCAGAAGTGTCTCAGCACTCAGAAAGTAGAAGTAGGAGGATCAGAGTTCAAAGCTACCTACTCTTAGCTATATAGTTAGTAGCCTAGCATAAAATCCTGTCTGAAATTTAAAAACAATCAAAATATCTTAAAAACTGTTTCATATTTATAAGCAAGAAAATTATACAGCCCATGAATTTTAAATAATTTGGCTAATGGTAGTCAATACTACTACGACTTACGCCATTTCCTTTGGAAATAGGGTCTTGCCTGGAACTCCAGACCCTCCACATTAATGTGGCATGGCTGTGCTAAACCATGTTGACCTTAGGGTAAACTGAAGGCCAACACAGGATATTTGTTGACTTAGTGAAACTCAATCTTCTGATTTCCCCTTGCTTTTATTTCAATAAGGGACATATTTGCATAACTAGGCAGTTAAACTAAGAGGATCTCATGTTTACACAGAAAAAATATCATTATGAAAGTTAATATAGAATGTCCCGTAAAGCAAATTAAATTCTACAAAAAAGTAATTATTTTGCTCTGAATTTTCTAAACATAATTCAACAAAATAAATTTTATGACTTTAAAAATAATGACAGACAATTTTATAACCACTAAGTTATTACTGTCCTAAAAAATAAATTTCTCAGATACATTTTTACAAACAAGTACAGCACTAAAAAACAGAATGAAAATCATACCTGAACAACCCAAGGACTATTGGCAAACGCCATGATGTCCCTTTCTTCCCAGAAAAAAGCAGAATCAGATCTCTTAATCATTTCAAATTTGCTGAGAAGTTTCATAGCATAAACCTTCCTGGTGGATTTATGCCTTACCTTTAAAATTGAAAACAAACCATTAGTTAACACATAAAGCTCAATGCTTCATTGACTAACTTACTACATGACTTTAATATTTAATAATTTAGCTATTTCTGTTTCTTCTCTTCTGCTTATCACAATTAGGTAGTGTAAAGACTTTAATTACCAGATCACAATTAAAAAAATAAATCAACAAGCCTTCTGGTTCCTGTATTTGCCAGTCTGTCCCATCATGCATTTTGCCCTATTCATAAAGCTTTATTCCATAGCACTCTACATAGAATCAGGAGCACAGGTTTTTTTTCTGTGAGACATGAGATGCTTACTGAAATGCTTGGGACAACACTTTCCTACTACTTTGATATCTAATCCTAGGCAAAAATGTCAGAGCCATTTAAAGAAACAGTTCTATGAAAACAATGATTTTCCCAAATATTATGTTAAATGGGGTAGTGTTTTTCACTGAGTAAGGTAACCTACCAACTGAACCTCTCCAAATGCGCCTCTGCCGATCACCTTTACCACTTCATAGTCTTCAGCCTTCATCCGTAAATCTCTAATTTTATTTATTGTGTCTTTATCTGTATGAAAAATATAATTAAGTCACTAAGCATTATTATAATGAACACTATTTATTTTACAATCAAATTACTCAAAAACACAATTAAAACAAAAAAACACTTCCTTACAAATTAGGGCTGGGATGTAGGTCAGTGGTGGGATACTTGCCTCTTCAGTCCTCGGTTTAGGCCCCAGTACTCTTTCACTTGAAATAACTGACAGATGTTAAATTTGAAGTTATAATATACAAATACTTAATATGCTAAGAATTGTTTCAAATTCTGTAACGATTTTATTATCATACCAAAAATTTTTACAAGAATCTAATGACAAAGTTTTAAACACAAAAACTGTTGTGCTTTAATTTTTTAAAGAAAGTATCTCATGCATCCTACATTTATGTGATATTGAAACCCGGGCTCTGTTTATGCTAGGCAAGTGTATTTACCAACTACATCCTCAAGCTAAATATAAATGCTGTAGTAGTAGTTATAATAATAATAATAATAGCAACAACAATAATAATGACTTATTTCTGTTATTTTAGGTAAATATCTCATTTTATTAAGGAAACTTAGGTAGATGTTTTATACCAATGAAATAAAAATTTCTGTTTATGTTGTTTATGTGAAATCATTTATGATGATCCTTTAAAAAATACATAAATTCTGGCTGAGTGTGATGGTACAGGCCTTTAATCCCAGTACTCTGGAGGCAGAAGCATATCTCTGTGAGTCTGAGGCCAGCCTGGACTAGAGTAAATTCTAGGACAGCCAAGGCCACACAAAAAAACCATATACCGCCCCCACCTCAATACCCCTAAAAACCAAATTCAATATATCAAAGGCACATGAACTAAGGAATAAAAATTAAATTTCTAACTGGCAATCTTTAAACTTACAGCATTAATCTGATGGTAGACTTTAATATAAAACATGCAGTGGGGAATCAATGCAATTATTTATATTATCCTGTCATGCTACAGATGATGATAATTTACAAATCTCCCCCTGGATAGTTATCTCCTAATTTGGTCATAGATTCAAATAGGGCTATGTTTTTAATCCCTATGGGTCAACACTGGAATGAGACTGCATGGAAAAGCTTCCCATTTCAATGCTGTCTACACACATAACATATTAAAGTTCTAGCTCCTAATGAAAGCAGCTATAATATTCTTGCCTTTCTGTTAAAATGTTCAAATTAAAATATTTGTGTAGGTTATGACCAACAGACATATGCAATGTTAATAAATTTCCATACAAGGATAAATATATTTAGTAATTCCTCAAGTCACAGTACTGCAAGTACAAAGACCAATGGAATAGAGGACCTCAAAATAAATCCACACAGACTCAACCACAGCAGTTTTACCAGGGCTAGAGAGACAAAGAGACACACACAGAGAGGGGGGTAGGGAAGGAGACAGGAAGGGAAAGGGAGAGGGGGAGGGGGAGGGGGAGGGGGAGAGTTAGAGGGGGAGGGGGAGGGGAGGGGGAGGGGGAGAGAAGGAGAGAGAGATGGGGAAAGAGAGAGGGAATGAGAAGGAGTCAGAAGATTAGAACACAATGGCACAGTTAGTATGACCCCAAGCAGAGTAATTCAGTCAGAGGGCTAAAGAGAAGCCAGAATAGCTGAGTTGAACCAGTCAGTCAGAGTTCAGAAAGAACAAAAAGGGGTGAGCTTATTCATCAGTAAATATTAAAGTCTGAAACACTCTAGGTCTAGAATGTACAAAGGTTAGAAGCTTCTAGGACTAGGACTAGGTTAGCGGACTGAGGCATTAAGCCTTGGAATCGACAGTTACATTAGGTGAATAAAAGTTACTTATATACATCCCAAAACATACACTAGAAAAGAGACTATCTTTCAACAAATAAAACTAGGAAATTGAATGTGCACATACAAAAGAATAAAATCTAAGTTATAGGTTTTATTTACTGAGGTAAATTTCTTTCACAAGATATTTATGAATATAAATTTTATTTCATTGTTTTTCTGTATCTAATAATATATACATTTCCCTTATTAATACAACAATACCACAAAATACAATGATTTTTATACTACTGGTAGAAACTCCTCCTTATTCGTGATTTTTTTTACTTATCAGTACATATGATTTGTTAAATTTTTATTTTATTATTACTACTTACTTTTCTTGCATTTTTCTCTAGTTTAATTTTCCAAAAAAGATATACAAATTAAAATTTAAATTTAAAATGTCACTTTAAGTTTTTACTTTCATTTGACTTCACTTATTTCTCTCCTAATGTTTCTATTTATAAAATATAATACATGGATATACTTAATAAATTTTACAAAAGCAATAAAGTAGTAAAATTAAGTTGGATGTTGTGGCTCACACACAGAATGCTAGCTTTCAAGAGAGTGAAAGGAAAAAGTAAACCAAATAGAAAAAGAGTAGTAGATTAAGAAGGTCATCTTCTCAGTACCTGTCATACTATATCAAAACTATGGTCTACCCTCTCCAGCTCTAGACTGATGATCGTCCCCTGCCCTCTGTCTACCACTAAATGAACAGTAGTTCATCTTTGGCTATTTCACTATGTTATCTAGTACAGGGATAAACAAACTAATAGAACTATTCAATTCTTTCAGTAGGTTACAGGACATTAGCAAGAATTTTATACTTAAAATTTTCCAATTCATAGAAACGTGGATGTAGCTCAATGGCAGACTACTTGCATGTGCAAAGCACTGTGTTAAATTTTCATCACTGAGGAAAAAATGATTCTCAAATCAGAATCTGGTACCAAATTCCAAGACAAAATTAAAACTGATTTTGAAGAAAAATACGACAAACATACAAAAAAGGTAATTCAAACTCTACTGTGTAGAAATAACAAAGAAAAATTACAACAACAACAAAAAAAATAAAGTATTTTATATGACTAGATTAAGGCTTTGGAACAGAAATAAATGGGCTGGGAAGGGTTTTATAATCTACTTCTCGCTAATTTTTTAAAATTCCAAACTATTTTAACTTAAATCATATTTTTAAGTAACTTCAAAATCTAAAATGAACTTTTAGAGAAGAACATCTATAATAAGCATATATAAAACAGCTGCCATGGAGAAACCCTTTTTATTTTATGATGGCTTGTCATATGTAATCAATTTTTACCTGTAGGTTTCCAAATGTAATAACTAATTCTTTTATAAACAAAGATAGGGATTAATATAGTATTAAAACTTGAATATGCACATACATGCATTTTAAAATACATATTTCTATTTTAGCTATATACCTTTCCCCCTCTTCCCCCAAATTACTTTGTACACATTCTTGATAGGCATCTAGACTTGCTTCTAAAATTTCATTCACAAGGTGCTTTGTTAGTGCAGCAGCTAGTGCCAGTCTTTGTACTAATTTTCCATAGAATTCACTGATGAATAGTAAGAACACAACAGAAGAGGAAAGAGGCTTGAATATACAGTTACATGTACAGTAACATTAAACTCTACAGAAAGTACTTACATCTGCTTAGAAAGTTGTCAATATTTTTGTTTTTTCTTAAGGCAGGAAAATCCAAATCATAAACCAAAGCATCCAATCCATCCTAAAGAAACAAACAGCTAGTGTTAGCAAATTAAAATATTTCTTGGTTTGAATACTGAATGTCTTCTCTTCAGTTTATCTTGTGCTCATTTAATACCCTTTGCAAGGTTACAGAAGTAACAGGACAAAACAAAGTTCTATGTCTTTTATTTCATATATACATTTTTTTCAACTTTCTAAATCTTCCAGTGGAGCAAGAAAACTATCAGGCTGAAATCATGTGATTATGATTCATATACTCACTTTACAAGGATATGAAATTTTACCTTCCACTTACCCTTACTTCTAAATTTATCTTCATTTCACAGGCGTTCAGCAAAAACCTACATCTGTGACTATAAGTGTTTTACAGGATAATAGCTAAGTAATATTTAATGAAGCATAAAATTTAAACTAAATCATACATAATCAAATATGCAAGCTGTACACGTATTTAATTACAAAAACATACACAATGCTCATTCACTTTCTTAATGCACTTTCTAGGACAAGAAACAGGAAAAGACAAATAGAAGTGTTTTGGTTTTCAAAACTAGACATGTAAGTATGTAAGCAAGTGCTGGGCAATGTGATGGTGTCGTACTCCATACAACCAAGGGAAAGCTCGCACTCAGACTGTATCTTGCTATATGATATAGTAGAAGGCAGAGTTAGGTAATCCTAAAATGTCTTCATTACAAAGAATTGCTCTTTTTTTTTTTATGTAGTTTATGTAATGATTAGTACTATAGAGAACAAAGATTTTGGATCATACTAATAAAGTGAAGAATTCCAGATAAATCATAATTTTTCAAGCTTAAAAAAAAAATCAGACAATTACTTCTAAAGAAAAATACACTTGTACTTATATGCTATTGAGAAGACAAATGACATAACCTTTTAGAGTCTGTGTTCTCTTGACTGTAAAATGAGAATTTGTGTGTGTGTATATAAAACTCATCACATTTAAGACTAGGTTAAGTACGTGAAGTCCTGAATATTCCCACTATTATTTTATTTTGACTATAGTTCGTCTCCCTATTGCTAGGATAACAACTTAAATGCATTTTAGACATAATCGATCTCAGGTCATACTGTTAATCTCAGATCATACTATTAAATGCAGCAATTCCACCTCTCTTTTGCTAGACCACTGAGCTTGGTAATGTACTTATTAATGAAAATCTGGCCAACTCTACTAGATGCATCTGTCTACTAGATGTTTGGACCTATCATCAACTATCTTAACTCTATAATAAGATAGGATGATCTATGCTTTTCAGTAACATCCATAGGGCAAAACCCAAGGTGTTTTAAGTAAAGAAATAAAATTAATGAAAGATATCCAGTGTAATCAAAGCACACACCAACTAAGGCACTAGAGTAAACACTAGAGTTAAGACACTAGAGTAAACAACAGAGTTCAAGCTTCCACTTTGATACAGTAGAAAGCTGTATAATACAAGCAATGTGAATATTCAGCCATAAATTAGAACAAAAAAGCCTCCAAATTTCTATTAAATGAATATGGGGCTGCAGAGATGGCTCAGTGGTTAATATAATTTGCTGCTCTTCCAGAAGACCTGAGTTTTGAGTCCCAGCACCCACATCAGGACCCCTGAAACTGACTCCAAAGGCACCTGCCCACGTGTGGTACATATATACATAAATAAATTTTTAAAAATTAAAAAAATAATAAATTCTTTCTGCATTTCTTAAAAGTGGTATCCTTTATATAAACCAGTCTTTTCTTCTGTAGAGAATTAGAGAAAAAAATAACAAAAACTCCTCTCTCAAAGTTCAGAAGCAAAAAAAAAAAAAAACAAAAAACAAAAAACAAAACAAACAAAACAAAACAAAAACCAAATATAAAGTACCTACCAACTATTTTAAGTAGGTTTACATAAACAGAAAAAACTAATTTTGAGGGCTTTATAAAACCTAGTGTGAATGGGATGAAGACAGGGTAAAGCAAAGAAGAAAAACAAGGACTTAGAGGAAAACTAAGAGTGTTTCTGACTAGAAAGGGTAAGAAGAACATGACAGAGGTAAAACTGAAAAATAGGTTAGAGGACATTAAAGTATAACATAGCAGGGTAGGATTTTGATTGTTTTACCTTCAATACCCATTTGGAAAAGAAAGAGTTTAAGAGGAAAAAGTAGAGTGGCATAAGACAATCTTTAATTTAGAAAAGTCTGGCAATAAAATAAGATGATGAACCAGAACTAGAAGACATGGGTGGAAAGGAGCAATTAGGACGATGTTGTAAAATACAGGCACAATCAGATAAAAGACTGAAAACTGAGTACAGACAAGAAGCAAAAGAACTCTATGAATAACTAACAGGGGCAGGATAAGCTGAGAATGATTATGTGTGCTTAAGAATCTTTATTCTATATTTTCTAGCCTACATGGTGGCTTCACTAACAAACACACAAAATAAAAACAAAAAAAATGTTTTGGACATACTAAACTTAAGGTCTCCAAGGACCTTAAGTTATGGATTTAAAAAAATGGCAATTAACAATTTGAGTTTTACTTCAAACTTTTTTTTTCCACTTTTGAGTCACATTTGGAAATCATAAGAGTATTTATAGCTCCTGAAAACAGATGCAGTTATCCAACAAAAGTAGATGAAAGAAAGGAAAGATTGAATAAAATCCTGAGAAATGATGGCATTTGAGAGTTAAACAAGGCAAAAATATACAATGGGAAACACAGGAATCAAGATGAAAGAAACTCAAGAAAACTGAAGAAAATACCTGGAAGGAACTTAAGAGCAAGTGAAATGCAATGAAAAGGCCATGTAGATCTAAACATGAAAAGGAAGCCAAGGCATTCGGAATTAAATGGCAGATGGTTGTACATGTTTGAATGACTTAGTGCCACGGAACTATGTAAGTTTCAGAAATAATATCAAAATATCAAGTTTTATATTTATACACGTATTTCACTGTTTTGTTTTTCAAGTTTGCTGTTTTTGAGATAGGGTCTCACTACATAGGGCAAACTGGTCTTTAACTTATAAGCCTCCTGCCTCATCTTCCCAAGTGCTAGATTATAGGCACACTTCACCATACCCTAGTTCAACAAATGTTTAGTTGGCAATCTGGAGGGCTGTAAGTTATCTTCTCCCCATAAATATTATTAATAAGCTATTAAACAAATAAACACAGACATAAACTGGACAGTCCCTGAAGTAATTTTGTATGATTTATATAACACCAAGGCTTACAGACAAGTACGAAGTCATCTTAAAACCTATAGGAAGGAGCCTCTTTACATTACTTGCTTTTCTGACCTACCTCTGGGAAAGGACTAGCTTGGGCAACTAGCAGAATGAATCTCATTCCCACATACCTTGAACTCAAGGCTGCACAACAGTAAAGGTATATTGTTTATGTCTGTTCCTATGTGTATGAGAGATAAGGGACCAAGGGC
Organism: Rhabdomys pumilio; assembly: GCA_030674055.1. Lineage (NCBI taxonomy): Eukaryota > Metazoa > Chordata > Mammalia > Rodentia > Muridae > Rhabdomys > Rhabdomys pumilio. The sequence continues at coordinate 73,242,593 of JANHMN010000013.1, read as the reverse complement.
CTCACTTGTTTCACATAACAGAGAATGGAGACAGGTAGGCAGCAGGTGCTATTCATAAAATTTTGCTATGTGGAAGGTTACGACGACAAACTCCACTGAGAACCAAGACAAATTTGGGAGCAGATGAGAGATTTCCGATACAACACAATAGACCACCTAGGTCCAGTGAGGCTATTTAAGGTATTTGTATTCCCAAAAGCAGTCATGTATTATGACAGTATTTGGAAAATCACCTCACCTGCACACCAACACACACACACACACACACACACACACACACACACACACAAGCATGTTTAAAAACAATCAAACAAACAACCTACAAAGCATTAAATTTTCACCACAAAGCAAGCCTAGATAGCTGGGTGGTTAAAGAATATGCCAGCATAGAGTAAGTTCAAAGACTAAGAGAGATAGTTTTCTTTTTTGTGAGACTCTTATGTGGTTTTGGTATTTGTACATCTAATGATGGGAAAAGAAATTTTCACCCAAACAGCTGAAGGCAAACATCATATGAATAGAGTAATCACTAACAAAGAGGTACTGCAATCATAACCAAGCCAGAACTAGGGATGTAGCTCAGTTGGTTGAGTAATTGTGTGGTGTGCAGGAAGCTCTATGTTTGATTCCCAGCACTGAAAAACTGGCACAATGGCTCAAACTCATAGGGAAAAAGAGTCAGAAGTTCAAGAGTCAGCCTGGGACACATGCAAAGAGAAGTGACCTTGTCTCAAAAAAACAAAACAAAGATAACACAATACTCTGGAAAATGGAGAAAATCAAACTTGATTTCTAAGTTAGCATACTGTAACAAATAGCTAATTTTTTTATTTTAAAACTCACAAATAGACAAAGGCACAGGAAAACATGCCTTAATTTACAAGAATAAATGTACAAAAAGCATCCCTCCAGGAAGCCTAAACATTGGGTTTACTTAGCAAAGAAAAAAGAAATTCACTTCAAATGTAATACACATTAATCTGAAAGATTAAAAGATGAGAGATTTTCTCAGCACAGATTCATCAAAAGAGAGAAAGTCACATCAGCACCTCTTAAAGGCTGTTCTCAAAGCAACATGCAGAAAGGACACTGTTAGGAGTCAACCCACCAGAAAGACAAAGCTATCTTAAATGTGAATGCACATAACTATGGAACTAGAAATGAAGAATCGAAAACTGATGGAAACAAAACTACACAATTTTAATTGGCAACCTAAACACTTCATTTTCCACAACTGATAGACCTAGGCAAAAGAACAGCAAAAAAAAAAAAAAAAAAAAAAAAAAAAAAAAAAAAAAAAAAAAAAACCTCAACACGAAACAACAAGATCTGACATGAAACATTCCATCCTAAAACAGCAAGTATGTATTCTTTTTTAAAAACTGATTTGTTTATTGTATGTGTGTAAGTGCTTTCCCTGCATGAATGTCTGTGTACCACAGGCATGTCATGTGTAAAATGGACGTTGGATTCTGAAGAACTGAACTACAGATGGTTATAAGCCACCATGTGCATGCTAGAAACTAAACCCAGGTCCTCTGAAAGAACACAAAGTGTTCTTAACCACTGAGCCGCCTCTCCAGGTTAGTATTCACAAGTGCTAACCAGGACACGCTATCTCCTTTGCATAACAAATCTCAACCATTTAGAGAATTAAAAACATACAAGTTATTTTCTAATAAAACTGTAATCAAGCCACAATAAACAAACATCCAAATACATGGAAAAATAACAGATTTCTAAGTAATTCACCAAACAAATAAGTCTCAAGGGAAATAGCAATCAATATATATTGAACTGACAAAAAAAAAAATGGAAACATAACATACCATTACTACTAAAGCAATGCTGAAAGTACTAAATGCTTTTTATCAGAAAAAAGATGCATAAAACAAAAAGTAAAGATTTTCAATCAACAACCTGAATTTCTTTCTCAAAAAACAAACCCAGACAAAGAGCTTACTAAACCTAAAGCAAACCAGAGAAAGAAACTCACTGAAACAGAGAGCTGGTTCTCTGACAATAAAGACCAACTAACAACCTAGCAAGTTCATCAGAAGAAAACTGACAACACAAAGTATTAGTATCAGAAATCAAATAGATGTGATCACAGACAATCTTGAAAACACAGGAAATGTGGCACAGAAATAATAATAAAAATGACACAAATATGGCAATTTTGATAAAGTCAAAAATTCCTTAAAAAGGACAAAGTAAGCCAATATGAATATATTAATTGTATAACTCCTATCAAAAGGAAAAGAGATAGATCTCTGGGGCCTGATGATTTTCCCAGAAAATTCTATGAAACCTTTTAAGAATTAACACCAATTTTGCACAATCTCTTCTAGAAAACAGGAAGAAGAGTACTTTTAACTCATTTTGTGTAGCCAATAATAACCTGATATCAAAGCCAGATGAAGCAGAAAACTACAAACCAGTACATTTTGTGAATATGGCTATAAAGTATTCACAAATGTAGACCAACAACAAATAAAAACAATGATATATAAAAACAATTAGAGCGTATTCCAAAGATACAAGACTTAAAAAGTATTTAAAAAGGAAACAGGGTCTGGCCAGATAGCTCAGTGCATAAAGGCACTTAAGACCAAGACTGACAATTGGAGTTTAATCTGAATGACCCAAGAGATGGGAGGAGAAAAATGATTACCAGAAGTTGTCCCATGATCTCCACACATGTGCTGACATAGCACATGCCCACACATATTAAAAACAAAATTAAAAAAGATTTTCTAAAAAATGTCAACCTCTGTAATTGAATGCTATGAGCAGCCTAATCCTGGCAGTTGGGAGATGGATCAGAGGTCCAAGACTAGCCTCTGCTCCCTTCAAGGGAATTCAAGATCAGGGTCTAGAGAGAAGGCACAAACATCAAAAGCCACACTGTCCCTGCAGCGGTGTTGGATTTAGTTCCTAGAAGCCATATGGTGGCTCACAACAACCACTTGTAACGAGTTCCAAAGTATATGATACCATCTTCTGACCTCTGTAGGCTCTTGTACCTATGGGCTATACATACACATTCACTCAGGCACATACATATACACATATACATACACATACATATACATACATATACACATGAAATTGTTTTTTATTTTGTTTCAGTTTTTCAACACAAGAGTTCCTCTGTGTAGCCCTGGCTGGCCTCAAACTCAGGAGAGATCCACGCACGGCCCTTTGCCCCTCAAGGGCTGGGATTAAAGGTGTATGCCACCACCATCCAGCTTGTTTTTTAATGACTATTTTGTTTTTATTTTACATGCACTGATGTTTCACCTGCATGTATGTCTCTTAGAGTGTTAACCCCCATGATCTGGAGTTACAGTTGTAGGGGTTCTTTTTGTTGTTTTGGTTTTTTTAAATTCAAATCTGTCCATGGCTACATGAGACCTTGTCTCAAAAAACAAAACAAACTTTTTTTTCCCCTGTGTAGCCATGGTTCGCTCTGTAGACCAGGCTGGCCTTGGACTCATAGAGATCTATCTGCCTTTGCCTCCCTAGTGCTGGGATTAAAGGCCTATACCATCACCACAGCCTAGCTCAGAAAGTTTAGAGAGAAAAATCACATGGTTATGTTAACAGATACAGATAATGCATTTGAAAAAGTCCAATACTCACTCAAGAGAAATTCAGAAAACTATAGCTGTCTTTCTCAACTTGATAAAGCATTCTTTAAAGCAAACCTCCATTCATACAAATGCATTCCTTCAAAGTTCGAGAGTGAGACATTTCAATTATTAGTTTTGAAACTTGTGGCCAGTTCAATAATAAAGAGAATTGAAAACACATAGATTGAAAAAGAATTAAGCTATTCACATTTACAGGTGACCTCCAAACACAGAACTAGTGGTCACAAAAGATTAACAAGCAAAACCTAACTGCATTTCTAAATATTAACAATGAACACTTGAAAAATGTAATATCATTTATTGTACATCTGCTCACACACAAAGGGACTACTTTAGTATTAAAAAATCTAACAGGCAAGAGTCTAAGAGAACTAAGGTTCAAGTCTACCTACCCCAAGAGGAATCCATGGGTCCTTCTGGCCTCAGAGGGCATTGCATGACAAACATACATACAGGCAAAATACTCACATACACTTTTTAAAAGGTTAAATTTTTAAAAAGCTTTTAAAAACAAAACATATTCGAAACTTATTCTAAAAATCACAAAAACACCAACAGAATAAATGTTTAAATAAATATGATGTTCATAAATCAAAAAAAGAAACAGATGTCAATGCTCCCAAGATAGTAATCACTATAGATCTAATGCACCTCCTTCAACATCTTAACAAGCATTTTTCACAGCAATGGTCACAAAAAAGTAATATAGAAAGGCAGAAAACCATAAGAGTATCAATAAAATTTTGAAACTACTTTAGCCAAGTTTAACATTTATTGCATAGCCATAATAATCAAGAGTCTATACTATTCACAGAGGGACAAAGCTGTAAAATAGACGGGGGGTTACGGGAACACCAGAAAAAGACCAATAAAGCATAGCCAAATCACTTTGCAGAAAAGCAATTTAATGGATGACTCTGATATATCCACAGGAAAAATGAACTTCAACTTCAACTTAAACTTTACAATTTATATTCACTCACTCACTTAAATGTTAAATTAAATCTTCAGGGAAAACTAAGGTAAAATCTTTGAGATCTACAGTTTAATGGGGACATCTCAGAAGTCACAAAAAGTATGACCCACAGAATGAAAAAACAAAACCAATACACCAGTCTTAATCAAAATGAACACTGCCCTTCCAAACACCCAGGTTAAGGGGTTTTAAAGAAGCAATTTGAAGCCAGGGTAGTGGTGCATGCCTTTAACCTCAGCGCTCAGAAGGCAGTGGCAAGCAGATCTCTGGGAGTTCAAGGCTATCCCGGTCTACAAGAGTGACTTCGAGGACAGGCAAAGCTACACAGAGAAACCTTGTCTCAGGGAGAAGAAAAAAAGTGACTTGAAGGAAGAAATGGGAAAGGAGTGGTTTTACTTAGGAAGAGGGGAAGATAAATCCAGAAAAAAAAAAGGTGGTAAAATAAAAAAAAAAAAAAATAGAAAAGAGAAAAGGATAAAATTAAAGCACATTTTACTGTTATAAAGATGCCTGAAAAGGAAGTCTTAAGGAATCATATTATCCATATACCTAAAATTACATATAGTAAAGTCTGTATCTATATAGTTTCAATAAAAATTTCCCATATGGAAGGAAAATGCTCCCCACAAGAGCCACAGATTAACAAACCTCCAGGAGCAGACTGAAACGCCCCCTTTTGTTCATCAGGTTTGTCCAAGAAACTCCCAAAACAAAAACCACTGCTGCTGCCTTTGGTTGCCTTCCAGGGATTAAAGGTTAGTCCCTAAAACTGCTGAAAATACCATGTACTTAAAACACAAGACCCAATAGATACTGGCTTGTTTTGACCCAAAAGCCTCAACCCTGAGGAATAACTTGTTATCAGAAGGCGCCACAGAAGATTCCAAAGGGGATAAGCAACAAATAGTCCCACCCAGCTGTGTGGGCTGTAGCCCAGCATGGCACTGAAGGATGCAACAGTGGCATGCATATCTTGGTGGTAACCAACTATTCTTTATCTGGACTTAAGTTGTCCTCAACAGGAAGAAAACAATGCCTAGAAACCTAGCCAACTACTTGGGACTAAGTCATGGATCTTGGGAGGAGAACTTATAACCTTTACTTTACTAAATCATCATAATTCCTAGCTACATTTTATTTTTTGTTTGTTTTTCTTTTTTATTGGACATTTTACTTATTTACAACACAGATGTCATCCCCTTTCCCCCTTTCCCCTCCATAGAACCCCTTATCCTATACCCCCTCTTCCTTTATGCTTTTATACCATTTTGATTACATGCATACATTAAGGTCAGTTCTAGGTTGAGGGTCTAGCAATACAATAGATGCAAATAGTTGAGGAACAAGCAATATAATAAACACAAATAGTCAAAGAAAAAGCAAGGCATTAAACCCAGTTACATGAACACTCCCATGATCACTGTTTCTAAAGGCTTATCAGGATGACCAAAGTATCTGAGCCTACTTCCCTATCCTAGGCCAAGGTCATTTTCATGTCTGAAGCTTACTTCCTTGTTATGGCCTAATATTTAGATTCCTGCTTGAGATTACTTCTTTGTAGACTACGATTTAAGCCTCCTACCTGAAATTACTTCTTTGTTCTAGTCTAATGTCGGATTCCTGCTGCTTGAAGCCTGCTTCCTTGTCCTTGGCCAATGTCATATTCCTGGCAAGCAGCCCATTTCCTTGTCCTTGGCCCATGTCAGCTTCTTGCCAAGCAGCCCCAAAGGCTCTCCACCTCTCCCCCTTTTTTATTTCATAAACAAGACTGAGCCTGGCTTAGGTCGTTCTGACAAGAATGCCTTCCTTAGCCATCACGGAATATGCATTATCAAAGGCAATGCAATTCTGTCTTAGGTTGGTAAGCTTCTGTGCAGAATCTTACCCGACCTTGGCTTGCCAGCCTGTTAATTTAATAACTCTGTCTGGGGTGGGGGGGGGGTCCATTTTCAGGTTTAAGCCATGTACTTTGGCTGCCAACATGCTGATGTTGTTAAAGATATGCTTTAACATGATGGGCAGGAATAAAAGTATTTCCAGGACAAGAAGGGCTAGCCTGATCAAGCTGTATATGCCATTCCTGAGGTTTGTCCAAAATGGAAATACTGAGCTCAGGCCATGGATAATTTTATCGGCATTATCTGCAGCATCAAAGGTCAACAGAGCAGCATTCTTTAAATTTATAATCTCATTATGCAAAGTTAACACACCCAGAGAGGTGTTAGGATTATGCCAAATATCCTACAGGTGTCTTTAAACATTTTTCTAATTATAGTGACAATCATTGTGAATTTCAAAAGTAACACTGCTCCAGTGATATTTGTCATGACACTTGGGATGGCTCCTAACTCTTGAACCCTGAACCTCCTTCAGATAATCAGAATGGGTTATAGAGCATCATTCATTGTTCCAGATACTTATATAAATCCTTTCGTATACTCAATATATTAGTAACATTTTTTTTGCTAGATGGTTAACAAAAATAGTTGTCTTAACTCCTTGTGTGAATGCTATTACAGAAGCAGAGGTGCCAGCAGTTAATAGAATTAAAGCTGTTATACCAGCAATAATCAAGTCTCCTAGCTACATTTTAAATATTTTTCCTTATATCCACAAATAAGTATAGGTCTCACTGTCCCCACTTCTCCTGCCCTATGTGTAGGCAAGTCTGCAAGGCATCTCCTTGATTAATGATTGATGTGGGAAGGCCCAATCCACTGTGGGCAGTGCCACCTCTAGTCCTAGGAAATGTGAACACTGTATCTAAAAAATGAGTTTAGAGAGCAAGCCAGTAAGCAGATGTCTTCCATGGCTTCTGCTGTAGTTCCTGTCTTAAGTTTCTGTTCTGTTCTGACTTCCCTCAATGAAATAAGCCCTCTAAGGTGAAATAAACCTTTTCCTTTCCAAGTTGCTTTTGGTCATAGTGTTTTATCACAGCAATAGAAAGTAAACTAAGGTACTCCCCATTTTATTTTACCTAAACTTGGTAACATGTTACTATTATTTAATATTGAATGATATGCATGATATAGTGTCATTAATCATCACTCCATAACTATTCACCATTATTCTTTTTTGTTTGTTTGTTTGTTTTTTGTTTTTTTGAGACAGGGTTTCTCTGTGTAGTCCTGGCTGTCCTGGAACTCACTCTGTAGACCAGGCTGGTATTGAACTCAGAAATCCGCCTGCCTCTGTCTCTCAAGTGCAGGGATTAAAGGCGTGCGCCACCAGAACACCATGCTTCATACTTCATAGATTACTTATATTGTCTAGCAATATACTACAAATCCATATTTTAATAGAAGTTTGTGAGTATGTGTGTGTGTCCTGTGTATATACATATGTGTGTTTAAAGGTCTATTTGCTTGCCCAGGATAAACTGGAGGACTGACCATGCATTCATCACCAGGCATTTTACTAGGAAATCATGATCATCCTGAATTTGAATCTGCAGGATGAATAATGTATACAATACCTCTTTAACAACAACAGTAATGATACACAGCTAGTATCCGAAAAACAAAAGATTTCAACAAACCACAGAAAGGAAGATTATCACTCAATATAACAGAAAATTAATCCACAGAGTGGTCAAAGGCTAGTGATGGCAGATTTCCCAAACCTATAAACACTACAGAAGACAAGTTCTACAGAAAGTAAAATTACCCTATATGGATTATCAAATCGTCTGCAAACATACATATTCCAATCTTTGCTAGTTTCTACATCAGATTCACAGTAGTGGCAGCTTGATATCCAACTATTTGAAACCCAAGAACACAGATTGAGTAGTTGAGCCTCAGCACATTCCTCCAATTGTTTGCTAATACCCATAACAGACATTCTTTAAGTTACCCAAATGTCAAGATGGTTAACGGCTGTGTCCACACCCAACACTGTATCTCCTTGAAACTTTTCTATCTGTAAAACATCTTTATTGGAGCTCTTATTCCTTGATGTCCTTCTCAAAAAAAAAAAAAAAATCCACAAAACAATAAAATGGGCTGCTTTGTATTGAGTCAATGCACTGGAGACAACACATATATCCACATTCCAGGTGCACGGGGTTTTCAAGTAATTATGCAGACAAGACAAGACGATTTTGTTTCGTTAAAATGTTCAGGCATGGCCAATGCCTCTCTTCTACTAGATTCTCTCCTGTTGTTTCCAAAGGCAGCTCAGTTCTCAGTAGACAATTATCTTATTTCCTGGAATCCACACGGTAGGAGACAAATGATTCCTGCCAAACTATCTTCTGACCCCTGCCTCCACAACACACACCCATATACATAACAACATTCATGAGCATACACATACAAAGTAAAACTTAAAAATCAAATCTATCTACTTTACTTGGATTCTGTATCAAATTTAATTCTCAGAACATAGATCAACCAAGCAAAATAAAACAAACCAGTCTTTTCTACAAACAGAATATGATAATTCTCTCCAACATAGCCTAGTGATTATTTTTCTCTTTTAAAAAGAGTATCTTCAATGGGGGAGTAAAGACTTTTTTTTATTAATTCTTACTTTGTTTTGCTTTGATTTACCACCAGCAATTTTCCAAAACAGATGCAGGAGGCATAATCTCTTGGAACTCATACATACATTCACCTAAGCCCTACTAAGAATACAAATCCCAGGCTGAAGAGATGGCTCAGTCGTTACTGATCACTGACTGCTCTTCCAGAAGTCCTGGGTTCAGTTCCTAGCAACAACATGGTGGCTCACAACCATCTGTAATGAGATCTGATACATTTTCTGGTGTGTCTGAAGACAGCTACACTGTACTCACATAAAATAAATAATTATTTAAAAAAATAAAAAGAAAAAAAGAATACAAATTCCACTACTGACAATGCAAATTCCAAGAGATGCATTAGGTTAGTAACTTCTACTTAGTAAGGCTGTTGATGTACTGATGATGCATCTGAATAGGGTACCACCTATTGCCAGTGAGCAACCTGCAACAGCAAGATAAACTCCCACAGGTAAAAACCCTTTGCAGCCAGACCAGGTAAATATGTGACATATTGGTAAAAAGGGTCAAAAGCCAACTACTTATCAGGTTACACCACTGTTTTTACAAGGTTTCAAACACTGCTATGGGAAACATCTAAAGCTCATCTCTTATCATTTTCATTACAACCTATTAAGTACAATCTTCTTAATTCCATTTTACAGACTGAGGAAACTGAAGTTTAGAAGAGTATAAGCCAACATCTAAGAATATATGAACACCTATAGTACCATCTACCTTATCCCACCATTGTCATCTTCCTAGAAACTGTTTGGCCATTCCAATAGTTCTCATGTGATCCTTATCATAACTGATTAGTTATACTTAAGTTGGTTGCCCACTTAACTAATCAATTTTTTCTTTCTAAGATCTAGACTTGACAGTCAATGATTTGAAGTTAGTGGTCGAAGACATTCTGGTGTTCTGAGCAGTGGTGTTTTCATGTGTGACTAAAACCAGTTTGACGAGAAAGAAATGATGCCAATATAACAGAGTGAGAAAAGAGAAGTTACTGAATCTTCACATTTAATCAGGTCAGTTTTTTCTGAATCTATAAATTCATTTTGCATGCAAAAATTCAAACTGGGTTTTATCACCTACAAACTAATTCAGAAAATAAGTATGTGAAGGATAATTATTTACAATGCATATTAATAGAATTAATATTCAAAATTCAGTTGAGATTTCAGTCTCATTAAAGGTAAAGCTAGCATACAAAACAGATACATACAAGACAGCTATATAGATGAATTCTAAACCATACAAGAGGAATGATAAATACTGTAAGAGCTCAAAACTTAAAATCCAACACAGTTATGATGAATGTTGAGATCATAAAGATGAAAAAGGTGGTGAAAAAACTCAAGGCAAGAAAAAGACCTTGGAAATATGTGAGCAGAATGGTAAAAACAAATGACATACCATAGAAAAGTCTAAGTCTGTTCTGGAAATGGTATAAATGAAGACAAAGCAAACATGTAGGGCTGAGATTAAAAAATATAGTACTGATTACAACTAGAAAACTGCTAGACAGCCCACTAGTCTATAAAGGTTGAGTTAAAATTTGGACTTTTGGGATGGAGGAAACAACAGAAAGCAAAGATCATATGCAAGGAACATTTAAAATTAAGTACCCAGCCAGCCAGTGTGGTGGCACAACCTCTTAATCTCACTACCCAGGAAGCAGAGGCAGGCAGCAAGAGCTCTGTGACCCCTGAGCTAGCCTGGTCTCTATAGACCACAAAAAAGGAAAAATTGACACCAATTCATTTCATCTGCATAATTAAAACCTAGGAAGCATTACGATCCTCAAGTTTACAAACTATGTACCTTCAGGCTCAAATAAGTTAGATAATTTGCCCAATACCATAACTAAATAAAAAGCTGAACTGATGAATGGAAGGGGGACATAATATTCACTTGATCAACCAAAAGTCTTTTCCACAAGGACAAAAATAAAGATATATAACAACATGGATGATGACAATGATAGCTAATACTGACTCAGTATCAGGAACTACATAAGCACTTTCTAGGCATTACCCTTTCTAACATTCCCAAGAACTCTAAAAAACAAACAAACAAACAAACAAAAAAATATGCTTATTCTTACTTGAAGATGCTGTGCTTGAATCTTAAAGCTCATAGGAAATTTGTCCAAATCATCAGGTTAATAAGTGGCAGACTTTGTTGGTTTCAGAACCAGTCCTACCTTTATCCATTGTACAACTATGAGTCTATTACAACCAAGTAATGAAAACAGAAGTAGGATGAGATGAGTAATCCCTTTTACTCTTTTTACTATGTCTTTTACTATAGAAAGGGGACTAAGACTATTAATATATAAAGAATCCTTAAAATGTAGGGGGGAAAGTTGTAAAGCTAAACAAAAGTAAAAATTTCAAAATTTATAACAATATGAAAAGATGGGCCTGAAGAGATGATGGCTCAGCAGATAAGAGCACTTGCTGAGGACCCTGGCTCAGTTCTCAGCACCTACATGGTCACTCACAACCATGTCTAACTCCAGTTTCAGAGAAACCACCTCTAACCTTGGAGGACTCAAGATATGCAAGTGGTACATATGTATACATGCAGGTAAAATGCATACATAAAATAGTAAATTAAATATATACACATATTTAACTTTACTTGTAAGAGAAAAGGAAATTAAAATTACACTAAGATACTACTTCTTAACCTACTAAAGTTAGAAAGTGTTACTACTATTGGTAAGGACAATAGATAATTGTAATTGTCACTTACTACTTTGGTAATAGTATTCCTAGAAGATAGACTCATAAAATAATGAGCAAAATTACATATCTATATACCTTTGACAGTGTAATCTCACTTCTAGAAATTAACTTAAAGACACTCTGGATTATGAGACTAAACCATTCCTCATGCTATAACATGCAGAAGAAATCTTTTGAGGGAATAGAAAATGGATGTTCGTCCATCACACAAAGCAAAGAGCATTATTCCAACAGCATCCATTCTTGTTTAAGCCTTCCACTGTTAATAGCTTTGAGGTAAATTTATAGATACCAATACTGAATTTATAGCACAAACAGGAAAAAACATGATCATATGTTTTATGTACATAAATAAAAGAATGGTCTGTTCTTGTCCACAGATAATTTGAAGTTGCAAGTCAAACACTCTGTATTCTAAATAAGAGTTTCTCATATTCTCTAACTCTTACTTAAACTGTTGGGCAACTTGGAACTATTAGTCTATCCTGACTATTTAATATAGCATTGAATAAATGATCCAAATTGCCAATCGACAAGTGATCAACTAATACTTCTGTCAGTAATAGACTTTAGTTCAGTAAAGTTGCACAAGCCCAAGTGTGTGTGTGTGTGTGTGTGTGTGTGTGTGTGTGTGTGTAACAATGGTAAAAATATGAACTCACATACAATATTACTAATGGCAAAAACTTAACAATAGTATTCACTGATATGAGACTAAAGAAACAATATTAACATCCACAAAGTAGGGCACTATTCAATTACAAAAAAAGAATTAAGTTCCATTCCACAGTTCAATATTTTTAAGAGTCAGAAAAGGGTAGAAATATGAATATAAACGTATACATACATGTAGTCCATGTGTATTTGTCTTTATTTATAAAAAGAAATTCTAGAATAAATTTTTTAAAGCACAAAAATAGAAGGCTAAGCAGATGGTTTGGCAGTTAAGAGTACTGGTTGCTCTTCTAGGCTAAGATTCCTAGCACCCACACAATGGCTCACAACTATGTATAACTCTACTTTCAGAGAATCCAACACCCTGGTCTCCATGAACACCATGCATACATATGGTGCACAGATATACATCCAAGAAAACATATATACAAAATGAAAATAAATCTAAAATTTTTTCACATAAAACTAAAGCATAAAAATAAGGGAAAAGCAGGATAGAGATGATATATACAATGACAATTTATCAACTGTATCTTGAAATGAGGGGAAGAGGGGAAAGAGAAGAAAATAAATTCCTAAATATCAAAAACAACTTGCATTAAAATAACCTAAATAACAGTAAGCTGTTTCAAATTCAAAAATAAAAAAAAAAAATATTACAAAACTCTATTGACCAAATAAGGAAAATAAACAACTACAGGCCAATAGCAATAATAATTCAAAAATATCATTAAAAAAAAAGTTTTCTTGGAATAAAAGCTAATTTCCAAGCCCGGGACAAGAAACCTGCAAGATGAGCCTAAGCATCTTATGGCAAAAACAAGGGATCTGTCAAAGCTTATCAGGATCATACAAATAGGAGAACATCAAGAGACTACTATTAGTCAACAGGTCAACGGTCCAGTCAGCTGGACTGCTCATCAGGGAAAGATGCTCACCACGAAGCCTAGCAACCTGAGTTTTATCCATGCAACCCAGATGACAGAAGGAAAAAGCTACTCCTAGTAGCTTTTCAAATAATGGAAGACCACAGAAGACTTTAGCGCTGAGACATCCCCTGGACTCCTTTATTGCCAACTGCTGTATCAAAATGCTTGTTTCAACTTAGAACATGTGAGCCCTTTCCATAAAGCTTCCTTCTCCAGTCTCTCTCTTTTTTCATCCCTTCAGACCCTATGACAGTGGCAGGTAGTCCCAAGGGTACGGCATCATCACATCACTGAAACGTTTCCTTGAGTATTATCTTACTTTTATAACAGTTTGTCTGTGCCAAGTCTCTCACACCAAAGCTCGAAAAAATACCTTCCTCTGCAAAGTAGCAATTAAAAGTTGAAGCATTCATCCTTTGTATCATGAACTGTATTCAAGGTAAACGCCAACGGGTAATGACAAGTTCTTCTTTCAATAGAATTAGTTAATAAATGTGAAAGGAATACTAAAATTATATGCTTCTTGCTGTGATACAAAAGAAAACAGATACATCTATGGAAATATTTACTAAAAAGTCCAACACAGTTAAACCAAGGTTTCTGATTTATCAACTTATCCAAGAAACATGGTGAGTACAGGAATAGAAAAATCTAGACAGTAAAACAGATATATAGTATCACTGCCCTGGTCTCTTCAAAAAGACATCAGATGACAGGATATAAGTTGAGATAAGGAGAGTCTACCTTTAAAGACTTTAAAAGACAAACAAAACAAAACAAAAAACCAAAACCCAAACACTGTAATATCCCCAGGGGGCAATGGGAAAAGACAACTTGTTGGTGGTGGTGTTCTATCAGTTGGACAGATGGCAGTCCTTTGTTGATCCTAGTTTGATGCCTGGCTTGATGGCCAAAGCTGTCTTATGCCTACAACTCATAAGAATCAAATCAAATCTAGGCAGAGCAGCAACAGAAGAGGAAGACAGAGACCGGCAGACTACTATGCCACTCACAGACCTGCCCTCCATGAGACATGGAGCAAGTGGTGAATGGAGTGGAGAATGTCACTCAGGGGCCCACCAGCTGTGTGGCCAGCCTGTGCCAGGCAGTAACCACCACAACATGTGAGTATGTGGTGGGCAGACGGAAAATAGCGTCTCAAGTATTAATGAAGAGAGATGGAACTGGAGACTCAAATGTACAGAGAAATAGCCTTTTGTTTGTGGCCAGTCCCACCATCTGGAGCAGGGAACATTACAGCAGGCAGCCAAAAATGGTAGCTGAGAGCTCTGCAGGTCTCTGGGTTTGGAGTGGACTTTTTGAAACCTGAAAAACTCACTCCCAGTGACAAATTTCTCCAACAAGGCCACACCTCCTAATTCTTGTTAGGTAGCACCACTCCCTAATGACAGAGCATTCAAAACAGATGAACCTAGGGGGCCATTCCTATTCAAACCACCACTCAATCAGCCCAATCCTGACAAAGGGGCTGAAGATGTGACTCAAAGGTAAACACTTGTCATCCAAGTACAAGGTCCTAGGTTTAATGCCCATAACTACAAAATAAAACATGACTAAGTGAACAGTCTCCAAAAACTTCTCCCCTAATTGAATCCGTCTAATATCTACATGTTCAGTTATATTTGGTTTGGATGTTTCAACAATACATATCTGGATTATAGCCTTAAGTGTCCAGGAAATTGTTCTGCACATAAAGAAGACAATGTACCAGTAATAATACAATATGACAATAATGGTTACAAATTATCAGGTTACTAACCACCCTATACTATAACTTAAATTATTTAATTCACATAACAAACTAGTACAATAACCTTTCTCATTTTCTTGAAGCTAAAATGAGATTACAGGGGTTAAAATAACTCATCTAAAATCCTCCAGCTCACACATGACAAGGCCTAGATTTAAATTCACATTTAGATCTACAGAAACATTTACTAAATGTGTAAATGAAAAAGGATTGTTTCATAAATGTCCTACCAATAAACTAATAATCTGAACAGTCTAGTCTAAACTATGCATGCTTGCAAGGATGAAGCAAGAATTTCATTGCTTGAGGCAAGGAGTTCTTGGGGCCACCTTGAGCATCACAGTGAGAACCTGCACCTAGAATAAGAATGTTCCCCATAGGCGCATAGAAGGGTTAGGAAGTATGGCCTTACTGGAGGAGGTGTGTCACTGGGAGTGGACTTTGAGTTTTCAAAGCCAAGCTAGACCCAGTGTCTGTCTCTGTTTCTCTTTGTGTTTCTGTCTCTGTCTCTTGTCTCTGTGTCTGTCTGTCTGTCTCTCTCTCTCTCTCTCCCTCCCTCCCCTCCCCTCCCGCTCCCCCTCCCTCTCTACTTGCAGATCAGGATGTGCCTCTCAGATACATCTTGAATACCATGCCTGCTAATCTCCATGCTCCCTGCCATGATTGTAAACTAAGCCTCTGAAACTGTAAGCAAGTCCCCAATTAAATGCTTTCTTTTATAAAAATTGCCTTAGTCATGATGCTATCTCTTCACAATAATAGAACAGTGACTAAGAGTCCCATCTCTTCAAAACAAAACAAAAACATAGAAACAAAAAAGGCTAAGAAAAAAGGTTTGGTCTTACTAACACTAGTAAAACCCATTACCTTGAAATCATGAGCCCTAAGGGCACACAGCTATGGAAAACAGAAAACACATAACTTTGAACATCAGCAGGCAGACACCTATAAACCAGTAGACACTGAGGTCCAAAGACTCAATTGTTTTCATTCTACCATCAGGAGCATACTTTCAAATGTGATTAATTCAACTGGTAAGGAGATGGAGATTATGCAGCAATCTACTCAAAGTCTTTTTTAATAATTCAAATGCATAGAGTAGTATTGCCAAAAACTCCACAACAAAATGTCCAGTTTAGTGAGAGATAGTAGTAATACTAACAACACAAATAATTTATTTTAGAATATAAGAAATTTGGGTTATGATATAATATTCAAGTACAGATACCTAAAAGACAGCTGAATGTTTATGATTTAGAATAAATTTAAAAGAAAAAAAAAAGGGCAAATGAGATGGCTCAGTCAACGAAGATGCTTTCAGCACATGCCTGGCAACCTGAGTTACTTCCACAGCAACCACATAAAGGTAGGCAAAAGAACCAACTCCACAAAATTTGTCTTCTGACATCCAAATGGCAAGCACAGATACACACACACAATTAATAAATATGTAAATAAAATGATTTATAGATAATGGAAAAAGTGGTAAGTAGCTGATGTTTCAAGGGTGGAATGAACTGTCCATTACATTCAAGGCAAAGAGAAAAAAATGAATCTGCAATGAAAATATGGGGAAGGCACTAGTTAAAAATACAGAAAAAGATAATTTCATGGGAAAAAAAATGAAAACCAGCATCCAAACCTTCACTTTACATTTGCCTTTTACATTCTGCTTAAGTAATATGATTTCCTTCCCCATCATCCACCCACATTTCTTACACTTCCCCAGAGAGAAGAAAACTGAAAAAAAAAAAGTCATGCTCTTGAAGAAATGGTTGGACAGCCACTTACTAGTGTTTCTTCCAAGTAAACTAATAACATTACTACTGCCCCAGACAAAAAGTGTTTTCTGGGTAAAATTAGATTTAAAGACATTTGCCAGCAAAGTTTGAAACCTTTCATTACTTAAGAGTGATCTATAAGCAAATAATCTCACAACATATTAATAATAAGATTTTAAAAGACTAGAATGACATGTGGCAAATATCATGAACATAATATTGGTTAAATCAAGTCAGCAAGGGTAAAAAAAAAATCTAGACAGAGGCTAGAGAGCTGCTAAGAGCTTTCTGCTCTTACAGAGGACATGGGTTCAGTTCTCAGTACTCAAATTACATATTCGCAGCCACTAAGGGATCTGACACCCTTCTCCTGGCCTCTGACTGCTCTTATATGCATACAGCACAAATAAATACAAAGCTAGGGAGGCAACCAAGGTGAAAGGAGTATTAAACCTCCAGTCTAAAACAGATCCAACTCCACATGAAACAAGAAGTATAGGGATCTGATTAAGTCACTGTGAATAGTAGAGTAAGGGAGGAAATGAATGAATGAATGAATGAATGAATGAATGCTCAATGATAAACATAAAATATCATTTAAAGAAATTCATGCTAGACATTATAAAACCAGGAAGTAGATTTGTTTCCAAAGAAAATTCCAATCTTTCAAGTTCAGAGTGACCTGATAGTAAAATTTCAATGGTCACCTTCGATAATGGAATTTTTAAAAGATCAAGATTATAAAATTAAAACAGAAAAAGTAATCTAGTTCATTCTCTGAATGTTCCTTTAAAGTCTTGTGCTCCTAATACCTGGCTACCTTAACACTGAGGACCTTGAGTGGTTGCTTCTTTGACTCTTCCTCTTTATTCAACCTTCATCTATCATCCTTAGATCTCTCTCTAGGATACTGGTTTTCATTCTCTCAGTTACAATTTGTACTCTGTAGAAATGATTTCCAAGTCACTATTTGTTATTGTAAGTTAATTCCACAGCTACAATAGTCTACAGGACATTTCTCTACACTCATCCCACTATCTTGTACAATACAGCAAATTTAAAATATATCAGGTCTATTCTCAAGCAATCCCCAAACTTGACTATTTTCACCATTCTTACTATATATATAAAACTCAGGCTCAGTATTTCTGGAGTCCTTTGACTAATGCCGTTCTGGTTCTCTTCCACTCAATCACCTCCCATCAATGCTTCCTTCTTCATTTTCACATCCTAGCTCAGGGTTCCAATTGAGTGAGGACTATTATGGTAATATGAAAAATCTCCAATCTCACTTTATTCCCAGTCTTTTTCCATACAAACCTATCTTACACAGAACTACTGGATTAATCTTCATTAATTCTGTGATAGCCCAATTACACTAAAATCCTCCAAATCTAACCTCATCCTTCCAACTATATCTTGTTTCTCTAGACATGTCACTGACAGTCATGGATGCCCACCCACTTTCTATTTGTTATCCTCAATTCAGTAGCCAATTCATCATAAAGCACACTCACTCTGGCACTCTCAACTCACAGCATTTTTTTTCCTTCAGTTTCCATTATATAGACAGACGATTAGCTGAAAAATACTGAATAATCATTTAGAATTAATCAGTTGTTTTCTCAATTTGTAAACTGTTTACTTTGTTTCTGTATATGTATATAAGAATGTTTTCCTAAGCAGATTCAACTATCTAAAGAGTCCATGTAATGTGTATACATTTCCTTTGTACTCTCCACAACTCTTATCAGGTTCCTACTGAATGATACTGTAACAAAAGAGAAAACTAGCAATAAAACAACAACAACAACAACAAGCTCCAAAACTCTCCTTAATAGGAGGAGTGGAAAGTAAAACAGGATGAGCAAACTGATGGTGGAGAGCTTGCCTAGCATGTGCTGGGTTCAACTGTCAGGACCACTGACAACAATAATAAGCCTAAGAACAACTTATGAAACTACTGAAAGACATATCAGACATGGAATACATTAGAAATGTATAGTTACATATGTTTAGAACAGTTCTGAAAGCTTTGGTGAGAAATCTTATACATCCAAAGTATAGAATAACTGAATGTACTTTAAAATAACCGAAATACACACTAATATTAACCTACAAAGTTTCCTGATTCAGTATGAGATTTTAAAATATTATCTCTCTGAATGACATTATTCTAAAATCTCCAAACGATTGAGAATACAAAGTTAATTCTCTGAAATCCCCATGTCCAGAAAGACACTAAAACATGATTCTAGAGATCTTGTGATTTTGTTTAAAAACTAAAAATATTAATATATAATTTTTAGTTGGTCGTAAATGAAAAAATTCTGTTGATAACTGTATTGGCAGTACTCAAGCGCCTATTATTTACAAATAATTCTATTTGCTATCAACAACAGGTAATTTTTATGGTAGGATTTTGGCTTTTTGTGACCTAAAATCTTTAGAATGTTTTTAAAGTGGCAATAATTAGTTCACTACCACCAAAAAAGGGTTCTTAATATATGTGAAATATATTTACTAACAATATTTTAAAAGCCATCAAACTTGTGTTGGCCTAAGATTAATTGTCGTAGGTGTTTGCATTTAACGTTCAACAGTTTCTTTAGCCTCAAGACACCTAAAATTTTATCTTAAAAATCATTTCCTCTGTATCAATTCTCCATTATCATTTCCAAGTCTAAACTCTCTAATTCTATAAATACAAAGTAAAATTTTCAATCCTACTGTCAAACTAATCGGGGAAGTTAATACTAAGATTGTCTTTCAACGAGTTATACAATATAAACTTTGACATGTTGACGTTCTAATATGAAGGCTGCAATCGATGACTGCAATCGTAGTTTTTAAGTATGCTTGGTGGACTGAGGAGCTGAATCAAAACCAGAAGTTCAGAGTAGCTAGCAAAGAACCACTGAAATTGCTTTTAAAAAGGTGGTGGTGGGGGGTGTTGAACTATGAGATTTACTGGTGCTCCAAAATTCTTGCAAAACCGAAATCTGGCATCTTCCCAAGATGACTATGCACACCTGAGACTTGTTGCATTTAACAGACTACAAACAGCAACCCAAAGCAACCTAGAGGAAACAGCAGCACTCACCAGCAAACAATCTGAATTCACTTCCGATTTGGGATCCCGCAGCAGGTTGTCGATTTTTTCAAACCGAGTCTCAAAACTGTCCCCAGTCGACATGATGCTGCTACTTGTGAGGATACCTTCGTACCCGCAGCGGAAAGCAAGTTCAACCAACTTCCTCCGCCGTGGGTTTGTAGCCGCGGGGCAGAGGAGCCGGAACTTCGGGGTCACCAGGTGCTCCCGGTTCCCCCTCCTCCCCCTCACTGAGGGGACCTCTGCTCTCCAGACCCCAGGCTGGGGATGACAGCGACCCGCAGCCGCTCCGACACCCAAAGTCGCATCCCACCTGGCAGCCCCTCGCGACAGCCGACAGCGCCGTCGCCAGCAGCCTGGTCGCTCCGGCGAGGCACCTCAGCCTAGCGGGCCCCGGCTGCCTTCGCCATGGCGGGGCCCAGTTCAGAGAAGGGCAGCGGCGGGAAGAGGGAGCACAGCAGGGTGGAGACTCCCTCGGGGCAGCCAGGGAGAGCGAAGAGGAAAGGCGAAAGCGAAGGGCGGGTGAGAAGCTGCGCCAGCTGCTGCCGCCGCCGCCGCCTGGGCCCCGGGCCGGCCCCGCTCCGCTCTGAGGCGCTAAAGGCAGTCTAGCCCTGCATCCCCGGTTCCACTCGGCCCGGCACCACGCACTGATTAGCCTCGGCCAAGAGCTGGTCCCCACAGAACAGGCTCACTCTCCCATTTTATCCGGTCGCTGCTGGGGCTGCTAACGCGGTGTGCGGCGGGGCAAGGCGAGGTCCGTGGCCCGATGGAGTCTCAGGGGAAGACGGGCTGGAGCGGGCCGCTGAGGAAGACGACCGTAGGGTCCGTGCGACTGCTGATGCGGGACCTTTTGGGAGGGGCCGCGGACCGAGCTGGGAAAAGGGCGAGTCGCGGAGGCGAATGCCTGGGGGGTGGGGCGAGGAAGGCTCTGAGGGACTAATATGTCCGCCTTCCTGTTCAAACAAACGGAGCCCGACGGCGCGCAGTGCGCATGCGCGGCGCGGGCGTTCGGAAGGGGAGAAGAGCCGGGCCTCGCGCACGCGCACGCGCACGCAGGCGCCCGCCAGGGCGGGGCTGACCGGATCGCGACAGGGAGGAGGGAAGAGAGGCGGGGCCGGACGTAGGCGGGGATTGGCAGGCGGGGCGGAGTCGGAGACGCGGTAGAGGACCGGGAGGAGGGGGACTTTTCCCAGTTTCTGGTAGAGGAGCTGGCAGGCGCCCCAGATTTGCTTCCTTTGGGCCTCTGGTCAGGAGAACTCTGACAAGAAAAGAAGGCGCTTGTTATTACTGAGGTAGATAATTTTTGCGGACTAGGAGGGTGCTTTTCTTCTGGAGGTACCAGAGAGTTATTTCAGCACCAGTGGAGTTTGGATTTACCGGAGCACTGTGATGGGCTCTCCACGCAGAATCTGTTTACGATTCAATGGGAAAATCACCACGCACTCAGCGTTCCCAAGTTCCTTGAGTGTATCAAGGGAACCTTAAAATGTTGACACTAGAAGACAGAATCAATAGAAGTCAAAAGCAGTTTAATTAAAAAGGAAACACTCACAGGAAAAATCAATGTTTGTAAGCCATTTCTATTCGTTTCTCACAACAACTTGCAGTTCTGTCCTGTCTATGAGATGCTGCAACTTCAAGACATTTAGTAAAACTTAAAATCGTGGTTTTTATTACAACTAAAGTGGGATATGAAAATAATGAGCCTTTCCTAATTCAGTTTTTCACTGACTGTAGGGTGACAGGCTGAAAAAGGTTTCTGATTGTTTTTCACTGCCTTCAGCAGGAGTCCAACCTGTATTTGTTTTGGGTTTGATCACAGGTCAAATGAAAGATTTCTGGTTGAACAAGTGGGTACGTTTCACCCCACACTGGAAAACACTACAGATGAACCAAATGTCCCCATATTAAAAAAGCAATGCATGCCCTTTGAACTACTGTTCGTCAGCAAGGGAGCCAATTAGGAAAACACTACATTGTTGGAAATTTTTATTTCTTCTTTTCATTTTATTAGGTACAAGAAATGCTTAGCTATAAAGTCCACTGTGTAATCAAGATAGGAAGTAAGTTTTCACAGGAAGTTATAGCCAAAATAAAAACCAGGGACAAACTTCAGGTATTTCATTAAATGCTTTTGCAGTGACTTTTCTTGGCCCCAGTATTTTAAGTTAGTCATGTGAATTAGATTTATTTTTAAGCATAGGGCTTAAAATAATCTGGCAGTTTCCCTCAAATAAATTTCCTAAACCCTGCTTGTCTTTTATTTTATTACCATTTTTAGGTATTCTTGGGGTTTTGGGATTTTTTTTTTTTTCTCAGAGAACTGAACATTATGCTGTTTTCCATTTGGAAACACATGAAAAAGTACAGGTAATTAAGACAACAAGACACCAATAAAAATAAGTTGACAATGCTACTAAAAGTACATGTGAAGTGTATGTACTTTGTTTACTTACAAGGCTATTCTGATAATTGAAATATGCCATTACTAATATTCTAACATAAGTTGCTTGTTTTTGACTGGTCAACTCTTCTAAATAGCCCAAACTACAGGCAAATGCCATAGCACCCAGCTAAATCTATTTCTACATTAGAAAGTGTCCAAGTGTAATAGAACCATGACATTAAAGTCTCCATCTTTAAAATTCTACTAGAGACAGGAGGGCTAGAGAAATGGCTTAGTGGCTAAGGACTGCTTGCTGTTCTGGTGGAGTACCAGAGTTGGATTCCCAGCACCTGTGTCAGGCTCAGGACTCCCTCTTCTGGCCTCTAGAGCACCATACTTAAACAAGGAATACACTAACACACATATACACACATACACTTAAAAAATATAAATAGAAATCTTAAAAAGCTAAAATCTATTGTATAATTATGTCTATTTTTTCAAAAGAATTATAGTTTAAATCACTCTGAAGGGTATTAAGATCCCCCAAAGCAATTGCAAAATAGTAAATCCATGTATGATTATTCTTCACTGCTTTCAATATATAAATTTTATAGAATATATTAACTTTTCTCTTAGAAGCAAAAGTAATAGAGGATGATGTTCTATATTAAAACTTAATATATTAAGATGCATACAAATAGCTTACCAAGGGCTAGGCACTACTCTACAAACTTTATATATTCTCTAGTTAAAACTTAAACAAAAGGAACAGTGGCGGCATGTGTCTTTAATCCCAGCACTGAGGATGCACAGAGACAGACAGATCTCTGAGTTCAAGGCCAGCCTGGTCCACAGAACAAGTTCTGGAACAGTCAGAGCTACACAGAGAAGAACCCTGTCTCAAAACAAAAACAAACAAAACAACAACAACCAAATCAAACAAAAGGTTGAAGGGTTAAAGAGATGATTCAGAAGTTAGAGCACTTGCTGCTCGTCTAAAAGTTGTGAGTTTTGTTCCTGGTAACCCATTTAAGGCAGCTAACAACCACCTGTAACTCCTTCTCTTGGGGATCCAACATCTTCCGGCCCCTGAAGATGTCCCCCACACATGGTATACAGACATACATGTGAAAATAAAGATGTATATAATAATTTCAAAGTCTGTTATACTTAATCCTGTAACACAGATGGAGAAACATGTGCTCAAGATTATAACAAGCCTACTTGCTCACTAATCATGAAGGAACCAGAATGGAGTAGAGTAATATTGGGAAGACTTGCACCTACTGACTCTATTAACACTGTTCAATCTGAATGGAGAACCAATAATGCATTGTATTGTTCTCATCAGCACAGATTTAAATGATTCTTTGTAAGAGAAGGATCAACATGAGTATGGTCCCTAGGGGAAAATGTAAAATGATTTTGTAGGTTCAGAGTAAAGAGAGTCGTCCTGACAGAGTTTAATAGCATTGGACTGGCTAGCCATTCTTAAATACTGGGTCCAAGAACCAGTGGCATCCCTTGGAGTACCCATGATTTGTAGCGAAGCGGAAAAAACTAAAGATATAATCATCACATTAGCAGTGCACATACAACTAAAACTGAAGTGATGAGAGGTACCGTGACCTGGGTGCAGGGAGAACAGGCACGTCCATGAAGTATTACATAGTCATCTTCTAAAGGATGTAGTGTTTTCATGAACAAAGCAGAAGCAGTTGAAAAGTACCTTATTCTGACATTTTTACTGTGATTTGAAAATTAAACACAAATTTTCTTTTCTTTTATATGAAAATCTTTATTGGATATTTTATTTACATTTCAGATGCCATCCCCTTTCCTCATTTCCCCTCCCTAGAAAACCCCTATCCCATCCCCACTTCTCCTTTTTGCTTTTATACAATTTTTTTAATGTTAATCAAAGGCTTCATAAGTTTGGTAATGCTCAATAACAAGATGCCCATACAATCAGAAGTGTAACCCAATACCCAACCTAGATATATCAACTATCTTTGACTGGTGGAGACACTCATACATCTGCCACAACTTTTCTTTAGGATGAACAATAACAATAGATGGATTTGCTGGCTTGCTTGAGGTTAGGTGGTTTTGGTTTGTTGTTGTTGCTTGGGAATGAGGCTGGGTCCTTACATATGCTAAGCATGTGTCTTGCCACTGAGCTATAACCCCAGCTCCTGGGGATAATTATTTTTTAATGTTCTTAGTCAGAAATTAAAGATCATAAACTTGGTAACTCTATGCAAACATATAGTCTAAGCTGGTCACATATTTTTTTTTTTCTGGACTTAGGGGTTCAGACATCTGGAAAAATTTTCATTTAGATGAAACTCATGCTCGAACCTACACTGAGAAAACGAGAGCACTGGAAGAATTGGTATGAGAATTGTTGGGAGAGATCGTGGGGAAATTAGATTGGGGTATAGACTCCAATAGAGTGAAACAATTTAGATGCACATTCCTCTTATTCGTTATTTGGTAGAAAATACACTTAGCCAAATGCTTATAGAATTTCTTTCATAAGTATCAGGGGGAAAATGTTGTGAGAGGTAGCCTCCAAAAATGGCTTTCCATGAACTATGTCTCTTGAAACACGCTGATGGAGTTCCCATCCACACTGAAGCAAGGCTTTTACCAGTAGAATGCAGCATAGGTACTATGCCAGGCCTGAGTTGTGAGAGTGTCTGGCAACAGATTTGTGCGCTGGGAAGTTGTACTAAACAAAATCATGGCATAAAAACAACAACAAAAAACAAAAACCAAACCAAAACAACAACAACAACAACAAACCAAGTTTATTGAGCACCAAAAGAAATCACATGAAGGGCACCTGAGAATCCATCAGACTTCGCCTGTTCCAGAAGTCCAACTCCCTTCCCCAACTCCGGCCTTTTATATAGCTCAGGCTGCACTTAAATTTGCAGTCTTTCTTCCTTAGCTTTGCAAATACTTAGGTGCCTGCTAACCCCAGCTTTTGATGAGACAGGGAATAAGAAGCTGGCTGATCCCTCAAGCACTGCTTATACACCAGAATCATAAACTAATAGAATGATTTTTGCTTTGATATGCTGTTTTGGCGTAGTTTCTCATAAAAAGAAAACAAAATGCCATATCCCAGGAAAAAAGTTTTATTCACAAGTAAATATGGAGAAACTGGAAACAGTATTTACTTTTTAAATATTGCCTATAAAAAATATCTACAATGGAGCATTTAAAGAAATAACAAATTGATGCATGATATCTTTTATTTCCAAAAGAACTTTACAAAAAAATTAAATGTTTTTAAACAAACTAAGGAATTCAGGGTTGGAGATATAGCTCAACTGGTAAAATGCCTGCTAAGGACCTGAATTCAATCCCTGGAACTCACATAGGAAAAAAAAAATGCCAAAAAAGCTGGTCATGGGGTTGTTTTTAGTTCCCGTTCTGTGGAAGTGAAGAGTCTGGTCCTTGGGGTTTGCTGCATCAGTCTAGCCAATCAGCAAATTCCAGGCTAGTGAGAAACCCTGTCTCAAGAACAAGGTAGATGGATTACAAATAATTATGCTAGTATTTGACCTTTGATCTTCATAAAAAACATCTGTGCAGGCATGCACCCCCACAAACCTGAACATATAAACACATTAAGAAACACTTCCAAATTTTTAAAATAATTTTAAAGTTGCGTCTTTCTTATAGAATATATTTTACTTATACTTTTTTTTTTTTTTTTTTTTTTTTTTTGGTTTTTGAGACAGGGTTTCTCTGTATAGCTCTGGCTGTCCTGGAACTCACTTTGTAGACCAGGCTAGCCTCAAACTCAGAAATCTGCCTGTCTCTGCCTCCCAAGTGCTGGGATTAAAGGCATGTGCCACCACTGCCCGGCTTACTTATACTTTTAAAGGATCTATCTATCTATCTATCTATCTATCTATCTATCTATCTATCTATCTATCTGATATATATATGCATATACATGAGTTCCACATGTATGCCTTGCATCCAGGGAGGCCAGAAGAGGGCATCAGATTTCCTGGTATTGGAGTTCTATACAACTATGAGCTACCAAGTGGGTGCTGGGAATTGAGCCCAGGTCCTTTGTAAGAACAGCAAGTACTCTTAACCACCAAGTCATCTCTCTAGCACCTTAGCTATATTTTTATATTTCCTCAATTTTAATCATTTTTATCTTCAGAACACATAAAATTCACATGATAGGTACATACTATAAATTGAACATAATTGTATGTCAGTTTCATAAATTGCATGTTATCCCAAAAATGCATGCCATAAATGTATTAAGAATGTGATATAGCTAAGTTCCTATAGAAACTTTAGCCAACACTTCCAGGAAAGTATGATACTTATTATGGTTAATGTAGTTTTCCAACGGGCATCATATTTTTTAAAATGTACAACTTCCCTAGATTCTAAAGAACTTTACTAAATAGAAAGTTATGAGAATTTAGATTCTGTTCTGTTTTAAGAGGTTAGTTTTATATTATTAATAATTTACCCCAAAGTAATTTATTTTTACATATTTTTCTAGGTCTGACAAGTCAATGAGGAAGAAAATGTTCCTTTTTAAAAAAGTATTTCTTTTGAGATTAGCTGCGAGAGAGAGAGAGAGAGAGAGAGAGAGAGAGAGAGAGAGAGAGAGAGACAGACAGACAGAGAGAGAGAGACAGAGAGAGAGAGACAGAGAGAGACAGAGACACAAAAAGAGACAGACAGAGAGACAGAGTTGTTTTCTTTCCACAGAACGTTAAGGCTTGGGAATAAATATGGTTTGACATTTTTAGATCTACTACAGCCTTGGTTCTGCCTAGGCAGTCTTGGGAATTTGGGAATCTGTCAAGATCACAACAAGGAACGGATAAGGCAGCGGTGAGGACACAGTGCCCTTACGCTTCTCCTGACTCGCCCTAAAATGTTTTCCTCTAACATCTGTTTTGTATTTCTTAGAAGCTGCTATTCCATTCAACTGCAAACATACTTGCATTGACCCTAGAAACAGAATGAAGAAACAGAAGGAAAGGGATCTCTGTAAACCAATTCCTCCCCTGTTTTATGTCATTGCTGTCTTAGAGACCTCACTGCTACCACATTCCCAAGCCCAAGAACGCAAATGCCTACTATTCCAATGTATACCAAAAGTAGGAGATTTTGTATTTGTGAACATTCTGAGGTGGTCTATTTGTGACCATCTAAGAGAGGGAAACCCAGGTCAGGGCAGTGATAGTAACACACAGTTGGCTACATGCCTTCCTATTTTTTCCAAGTCTCCAATCTAGATTATTTTTCCTCCTGCCTAAAAGCACCACTCCCCTGAATTCCAAGGCTAAGTTTGCTTTCTGAACCACTGCTTTTCAGAATTTTACATCTTTCTCTTTAAGGCCCTTCATTTGGTAAGTGACCAGTTCTCACCCAGTATTCACTTTGCTTTTATCATTTCTTTCTTTTTAAAATTATTATTCTTTAAACTCTTTTTACAGTCTAGTCTTTATCACCCTCTTGGTCTGCCCTCAGACTGTTCCTCATCCCATACCTCCTCCCCCATCTCCAAGATGATGTCCCCACCCCCACACCTCCATCCCATCAGGCCTCCCCACTCCCTGGGGCCTCAAGTCTCTCCAGGGTTAGGTGTGTCTTCTCTCACTGAGGTCAGACCAGGCAGTCCTCTACTGTATATGTGTCAGGGCTTCATATTGGCTGATGTATCCTGCCTGGTGGTGGCTCAGTGCCTGAGAGATCTTGGGATCTAGGTTAGTTGAGACTGCTGGTTTTCCTATGGGGTCACCCTCCTCCTCAGCTTCTTCTAGCTTTTCCCCAATTCAACAACAGGGGTCCCTGGCGTCTGTCCATTGGTTGGATGTAAGTATCTGCATCTGACTCTTTCAGGGCTTGCTGGGCCTCTTAGAGGGCAGCCATGCTAGGCTCTCATCTGCAAGCACACCATAGCATTAGTAATAGAGTCAAGCCTTGGAGTCTCTCCTTGAGCTGGATCTCAATTTTTTATTGTACATCAGTCCCAACTCTAAGCCCTTCTAAGGACTTAGAAACCCAAGAATGGTTTTGACATTTCATTCTCACCCCTCAGTTATCTCCTGGAAATCTCTGCAGCTAGAAGAGTCATTGATTCTTTATACTCCCACCCACCTTTTTTAAAAAATAGGTCTACTGTAACTGAGTCTGGACTCAAAGTTCTTTTTTTTTTTTTTTTTTTTTTTTTTTTTTTTTTTTTTTTTTTTTTTTAAGATTTTATTTGCCGAGCAGTGGTGGTGCACACCTTTTATCCCAGCACTTGGGATGCAGAAGCAGGCGGATTTCTGAGTTTGAGGCCGGCCTGGTCTACAGAGTGAGTTCCAGGACAGCCAGGGCTATACAGAGAAACCCCTGTCTCGGACAAAAAAAAAAAAAAAAAAAGATTTTATTTATTTTATGTATGTGAGTACAACTTCACCGTCCTCAGACACACCAGAAGAGGGCATTAGATACCATTACACCATTACAAATGGTTGTGAGCCACCATGCGATTTCTGAGAATTGAACTCAGGACCTCTGGAAAAGCAGTCAGTGCTCCTAACCTCTAAGCCATCTCTCCAGCTCCCACAAAGTTCTTATGTAACTAAAGATAGCTTGATTTCCTGATTCTCCTTACTCTATTAATTCTACCATGCCCAGTTTTTATTTTATGTACACTTTATTAATAACCATGATTCCTTTTGTACTTTATCTTTTCAATTTGCATGTAATATAAATATTTCATTTGTTGAATTTATACATTTGATGTATGTGGCCTTGTCTTTATTGCTTCATACATTCTTTAGAGCATAGCTAGAATATTTATTTATTTATAATATTTATTTATTCATTCATTTATTTAGTGTGCTTTGGTGTTTTGTATGTATGTATGCCAATGTGAGAGTGTCAGAACCCCTGGAACTGGAGTTACAGACAGTCGTGAGCTGCCCATGCTGGTGCTGAGAATTGAATCTGGGTCCTTCAGAAGAACAGCCGGTACTCCTAAACACTGAGCCATTTCTCCAGCCCCAACATACCTAGAATTTTAAAAAGCAGTGATCATGTTTTTCTTTTCATTATAAAAATATTTTGTACACTTTTTAATATTTTGGAAAATACAGAAAGTAGGGCATAGAACAAAAATTACCTATATCCTTCACGCAGTTACCATGGTTGTGCCTGCGGTATTTCTTTTGATCTTTTTCCCTTCTGCAAACATTTGTTTATTTTACATGCTGTATATATAATTCTTATGTACTGTTTTTTCCTCAGCTTATATATCTTGCATAATATTCCATTACAGACAATTATGATCCTTTATTTAACCATCATTCTATTGGCTATTATATGTCTCTCTGTATGAAGGTTGTTTTGTTTTTCCTTTAGAATTTTTTCCTTAGAAGTGGTCAGTTCAGAATAGTTTAAGACTTTTCAGGAACGTTGTTTTGCCAACTGTTTCTCAAAATGCTGATACGAGTATATAGCGCCAGTGTTAACTGCCCTTTTATTATCTTTTAGCACTGGCTGCTTGTTATACTTGGGTTCATTTGTATTAATTTATATACCTTTAATTTTGATGTTGAAGTTGAGTTTTTTCACACTTATTGACACTTTTTAGTTTTTTAGATTTATCTTACATGTATTAAAATGATATGTATGTTCATCATATGCAGGCCTAGTGCCCAGTGAAGTCATTAGAGGGCATTGAATCCCTTAGGCCTGGAGTTACGGATGATTGTAAGCCACCATGTAGGTATTAAGAATTGAATCTAGGTCCTTTGCAAGTGGCCTTACCCACTGAACCATCTCACTACCCCAGGATTTTTATTTTTCTATGCATTAATTTATGCTTTATATCTATTAATCTACTGGTTTTACACTTTTTTCCTAAATTCATTTATATCTTTTTATATACATACATCGTTGAAACCTTTTACTAATTGCAGATTTTTACCTTTTTTTTTTTTTACATTTTGAACATTTTTAACAACCAAATATTCTTTTTAAAATTCTGTCATTTCATCATTTTTTCTTTAGAATTTTCCTATTTTTATGTATATAATGTCCTTCTGTGTTCTAAAGGTTTAGAACATACTTAGTTCCTTTTTATTTTTTTATTTATTTATGAAAGTTTTTTGGAGACAGGATCTCTCTGTGTAGCCCTGGATGTCCTGGAACTCACTCTGTAGACCAGGTTGGCCTCAAAGTCAGAGATTTACCAGCCTCTGCCCCCTGAATGCTGGGATTAAAGGCATGAAACCACCAGCAGCTTTAACTCCATTTTAAAAACAAACAAACAAACAAACAAACAAACAAACAAACTTTTTATCTGTGTGGGTGTTTTCCTGCATGTATTTATGTATGCCATATGCATGCAGTGGAAAATGAATTGTTCCAGAAGAGGGCATTGGATTCCCCAGGACTGGGATTACAGAAGGTAAGTGCTCCACATAAGTGCTGAGAATCAGTTCTGGGTCCCCTGGAAGAGCAGCCAGTGCGCTTAGCTGCTGAACTCTCTCTCCAGCCTCCAGTTCTGTTTTCTTTTGTTCCCCCTGCTCTATTGCTCTTCTGCCATGTCCTGGTTCTCTGTATTTTTATTTTAAGCCTAATTGGAATAAATATTGATAAAAGGTAAAAATTGTGTGCTCTTCAATTGCTAAACAATTTTAAAATGTTCATTTATATGTGTGGAGGTGGGGCATACACGTGTGGGTACACTGCACCACAGCATGTGTGTTTGGGTAAATCTCCAACCTAAACAGGACCGATCAAAGAAAACACAACTCAATAATTATGAACACAAACTGCACACCTAGATTGAGCAGATTTACCACTACCCTATTTTCTTTCCCATCAACGAGATCCCTTATAACTTGCGCTATTTCAAGGCCATGTCCTTTTCCTTCATCCTACTTCCACCTCTCTCTCCTCCAGTTGTCCTCCCACCTTTTCCTCTATTTCTCCCCTCCCCTATCTCTTTCTCTCCCAGCTCTACCTCCTCTTCTATGGCCTAATCACTGAGCTCCACTGTGAATACAATGTAGTAGAGTAAGTGTCCTGCTACACACGTGTGTGGTGGTCAGAGGGCATCTTGTGGGAGTTGGTTCCTTCTTTCTACTGTCTGAGTTCTAGGGATTCAACTTAAATCATCAGACTTGGCAGCAAGCATCTTTACCCATGGAGCCATCTCTCCAGCCCTTTAAATTGCTAAAGAATTCTGTTAACAGCATTAAACATTACTTTTCTTAATCATGATACCATTATTAGTATACATGAATTGTTCCACATAATTATATATATTCTTGAACTATTCCATTCTAGATGTAAAGTTGTACATTTCTTAAAAACAGAAAATGGGGCCAGTGAGGAAAGGTAAAAGTGCTAGACACAAAAATCTAATGATCTGAGTGTACACACATACCAGAAGTATGTTCTGAGAAATGTGTCCTAAGGAAATTATTGTACAAACACTGTAGAGTGTACTTAGTGGCTATAAATGTTTAGGAATGTTGCCAGACCGTGACTATTTATTTAGTGCTGGGAAATGAACTCAGGATCTCACACAGACTGAGTGTATATGCTGTCAGCCCTACATAAGATCATCTTATGAGGGCTTCTAATACACACACACACACACACACACACACACACACATATATATATATATATGATCAGTCATTAACCAAAATTATTTCTTTTCTTTGTTTAAAGTTTCTATTATTATTTTAGCCATTCGCATTTAAATATGATTTATAAAATAACTGTGAGCATCTCCTTACTCCACCCCTCTTCTGTTGCAATTGTAGCTGCAATTGTTTTGCTCTGTTTATTTATTTTTGAACTGGGTTCTTATTATGTTTCCCATGCTGCCCTTGAAGTCCTGGACTAAAGTGATCCTTCTGACTCAGCCACATGAGTATATGGGACTTCAGACATGTATTGCCCTGGTTATCAAAACATTTTAAATGTATAATTTAATTTAGACAAAATTTTGTGACATATCATCTTCTCAATGAGTAATTGGTACCTCCATACAAAAATTTAAAATATAGTTCTTAGATTTTATCAGCATGGCCATACATATTTCTCATTGCAGGTATTTTTGGTTAATCTATAAATTTTGCTGCCACTCTATCTGGGAACTTGGTTTTGGCTATATCATGATTCAATGAAAGTATAGTATGAAATATATGCTGAATACTTTTATCCAGCCATCTGTTGATCTCCTATTGTATCCATAAGCTCTTAATTATTTTGAAATTCTCAAGTATGTTTTAATAACCACTGTAACTCATCATAAATACATCAGGATCAATTATAAGATATATACTTTTTTATACAATACTCTTTGAAAATTAACTTATTTTATGTGCGTGTGTTTAGATGAGTGTGTGTTGCAGCATGTGTATGAATGTCAGAGAAGTACTATGTAGGAGTCAGTTCTTGTCAGTAGCCGACATTAGAAGATGGCGCCGACTGCCTGCCTACCTGCCTCTTCAGATTTTTCTGGTAAACAGGTATTCTGCACATGCATCTGCATGATTCTGGTGTGTGCCCCTCCCGAGTGGGCATAAGCTAACAAGGTACTGTAGCCTTAGCCAATCCTTGCATTGGCAACATCTGCTCCTCTATATAAGCAGCACCCTCCGGCTGCACAGGGTCCCTCATACTATTATTATTAGTTCCTGCAATAAAGGCTGATGAGAAGAATCCAACCGTGTTGTGTCTGCTTGCTGGACAAGTTGGGCGCGACAAGTTCTCATTCCCATCATGTAGGTTCTGAGACTATGGTTCAGGCTGCTGGACTTAGCAGCAAGTGCTTTTACCCTGAGCCATCTCAACAGATGCCCTCTGACTCTTCTCTGGTTCTTACTAATGTGTTTTGGATTTCCTCAAAAAAGTTGGCATTAGACTTTGAAGCCTAAGCAAGCAACAACAACAAAATTTTATAGTATTCTTTTGTGTTTTGTTTTTATGGCTGCTTTTCCCTTGTGGAAAATAAATTTGTCTTCCCACATTCTGGAATAAAACAGCTCCCTTTTAAAGCAAAATTTAAGTCTAAAATAAGTGACACAATTGAAAAATATTGTTTAAATAAAACCACATGTCACAATAGGCATATTAATATTGGATAGATATTAATACATCAGTGAAGAGAAAGGCACTGTCTTTATGTGAGAGAGGATATTTTACATCAGAAATTGGCAAATTCTTTTTTTATTGGATACTTTATTTATTTACAATACAGATGTCATCCCTTTTCCCCCTTTCCCCTCCCTAGAATCCCCTATCCTATATCCCCTCTTCCTTTATGCTTTATACCATTTTGATTACATGCATGTATTAAGGTCAGTTCTAGGTTGAGGGTCTAGCAATACAATAGATGCAAATAGTTGAGGAACAAGCAATATAATAAACACAAATAGTCAAAGAAAAAGCAAGGCATTAAACCCAGTTACATGAACACTCCCATGATCACTGTTTCTAAAGGCTTATCAGGATGACCAAAGTATCTTAGCCTACTTCCCTATCCTAGGCCAAGGTCGTTTTCATGTCTGAAGCTTACTTCCTTGTTCTGGCCTAATATTTAGATTCCTGCCTAAGATTACTTCTTTGTTGTAGACTACAATTTAAGATTACTACCTGAAATTACTTCTTTGTTCTAGTCTAATGTCAGATTCCTGCTGCTTGAAGCCTGCTTCCTTGTCCTTGGCCAATGTCATATTCCTGCCAAGCAGCCCATTTCCTTGCCCTTAGCCCATGTCAGATTCTTGCCAAGCAGCCCCAAAGGCTCTCCACCTCTCCCCCTCTTTTATTTCATAAATAAGATTGAGCCTGGCTTAGGTCGTTCTGACAAGAATGCCTTCCTTAGCCATCACGGAATATGCATTATCAAAGGCAATGCAATTCTGTCTTAGGTTGGTAAGCTTCTGTGCAGAATCTTACCTGTCCTTGGCTTGCCAGCCTGTTAATTTAATAACTCTGTCTGGGGTTGGGGGGGGGTCCATTTTCAGGTTTAAGCCATGTACTTTGGCTGCCAACATGCTGATGTTGTTAAAGATATGCTTTAACATGATGGGCAGGAATAAAAGTATTTCCAGGACAAGAAGGGCTAGCCTGATCAAGCTGTATATGCCATTCCTGAGGTTTGTCCAAAATGGAAATACTGAGCTCAGGCCATGGATAATTTTATCGGCATTATCTGCAGCATCAAAGGTCAACAGAGCAGCATTCTTTAAATTTATAATCTCATTATGCAAAGTTAACACATCCAGAGAGGTGTTAGGATTATGCCAAATATCCTACAGGTGTCTTTAAATTTTTTTCTAATTATAATGACAATCATTGTGAATTTCAAAAGTAACACTGCTCCAGTGATATTTGTCATGACAATTGGGATGGCTCTTAACTCTTGAACCCTGACCTCCTTCAGATAATTTGAATGGGTTATAGAGCATCATTCATTGTTCCAGATACCTATATAAACCTTTTTGTATACTCAATGCATTAGTAACATTTTTTTTTTGCTAGATGGTTAACAAAAATAGTTGTCTTAACTCCTTGTATAAATGCTATTGCAGAAGCAGTGGTGCTAGCAATTAATAGAATTAAAGCTGTTATACCAGCAATAATCAAACCCGTTACCCTCTTGCTTCTGCTTAAAGCCAAACTCACTTCTTCCAGCACTTTCAAGCTTTTTTCAGAGAATCAAGGTTTTCTAATACTCAGGGCAATGAGACAAAAGCTGGCTGATAGACCCCAGTAACAGACATGCCAGGTTTCAACACACTGACATAATCGTAAATTATATAGTTAATGCAACTTACAATAAATGCTGTAGAAGAGACAAAAACAATTTTAGCTTGACAATTAAAAGAGCCTTAAAACACGCACTAACCCTTGTTTGAAATCCAGATCCTGTCTCAACATTATCTCTTGCTATCTTAACATCAGCTAGCTTCCAAATATGTTTCTGACAAAGTCCAGATCCAGTCTTCCAAAAGTAGACTGTTATTTCCCATATTGGATTAATTTCTAGACCAGTACATGATTGAGTCCTAATAGCTGGGCACCTTAAGAAGAATACAGAGACATAATTTCTCTTTTCGATTCTCTGTCCCACAAGGTCTAAAAACTTGAGGCAAGGCAGCTTGTCCCATCTGGGGTATAGCTAAGCAAAGGTGGGTCAGGAACATATGTCCAATACAGCTCTCCAGTCAACCTTGTCAGGGTACTCAGCAAGCTCACAGGCCAGCATCATTCTTTGTCTCAGCAACAGTATGTCTCACTAATCTTTTTAAAGTTCCATGGGCCTCTTCCATAATACTTTGTCCTTGAGGATTATATAAAATCCCCGTAATAAATTGTTGACAAAAAGTCTTGACTGCTCAACTACAATTGCCAGACCCATTATCTGTTTTTTTTAAATTGGATATTTTATTTATTTACCTTTCAATGTTATCTCCTCTCCCATTCTCCCCCCAAACCCCTTGTCCCATTTCCCCCTCCTTATATTTCTATGGGTGTATGCTGCCACCATCCTCCCATTCTCGCCTCCCTGCTCTCAAATTCCCCAACACTATGTAATCCAAACGTTCAGGCACCAAGGCCCTTCACTTCCACTGATGCCTGACAAGGTCGCCCTCAACTACCTATACAGGTGGAGCCATGCGTCCCTCCCTTTGTGTTCTCAGGCTGGAGGTTTTTGAATGGCTACTCCAGCTTGTTTCTTAGGACCATTTGCTTGAAAAATTGTTTTCCAGCCTTTTACTCTAAGGTAGTGTCTGTCTTTGTCACTGAGGTGGGTTTCCTGTATGCAGCAAAATGCTGAGTCCTGTTTATGTATCCAGTCCATTAGCCTCTGTCTTTTTATTGGGGAATTGAGTCCATTGATGTTAAGAGATATTAAGGAGAGGAGATTGTTGCTTTCTGTAATTTTTGTTATTAGCAGTGGCACTGTTTGTGTGTGGCTATCTTCTTTTGAATTTGTTGGAAGAGGATTACTTTCTTGCTCTTTCTAGGGTATGATTTCCCTCCTTGTATTGGAGCTTTCATGCTATTATCCTTTGTAGTGCTGGGTTTGTGGAAAGATATTGTGTAAATTTGGTTTTGTTGTGGAATATTTTCATTTTTCCATCTATGGTAAATGAGAGTTTTGATGGGTATAGTAGCCTGGGATGGTATTTCTGTTCTCTTAGGGTCTGTATGACATCTGTTCAGCAACTTCTAGCTTTTATAGTATCTGGTGAGAAGTCTGGTGTAATTCTGATAGGTTTGCCTTTATATGTTACTTGGCCTTTTTCCCTTACTGCATTTAATATTCTTTCTTTGTTTTGTGCATTTGGTGTTTTTGATTATTATGTGATGAGAGTTATTTCTTTTCTGGTCTAGTCAATTTGGCGTTCTGTAGACTTCTTGTATGTTTATGGGCATCTGTTTTTTAGGTTAGGGAAGTGATCTTCTATAATTTTGTTGAAAATATTTACTGGCCCTTTACGTTGGGAATCTTCACTCTCA
Organism: Rhabdomys pumilio; assembly: GCA_030674055.1. NCBI lineage: Eukaryota > Metazoa > Chordata > Mammalia > Rodentia > Muridae > Rhabdomys > Rhabdomys pumilio. The sequence continues at coordinate 73,205,485 of JANHMN010000013.1, read as the reverse complement.
TCTATACCTATTATCCTTAAGTTTGGTCTTCTCATTGTGTCCTGGATTTTTTGGATGTTTTGTGTTAAGAACTTTTTGCATTTTGCATTTCCTTTGACAGTTGTGTCAATATTTTCTATAGTATCTTCTGCACCTGAGATTCTCTCTTCTATCTCTTATGTTCTGTTGGTGATGCTTGCATCTATGACTCCTGACCTCTTTCCTAGGTTTTCTATCTCCATGGTAGTCTCCCTTTGTGATTTCTTGATTGTTTCTACTTCCATTTTTGTGTCCTATATGGTTTTGTTCAATTCCTTCACCTGTTTGGTTGTTTTTCTCTTGTAATTCTTTAAGGGATTTTCGTGTTTCCTCTTTAAGGGCTTCTACCTGTTTACCTGTGTTCTCTTCAAATTCTTTGAGAGTGTTATTTATGTCCTTCTTAAAGTCCTCTATCATCATCATTAGAAGTGATTTTAAATCTGAATCTAGCTTTCCTGGTGATATGGGGAATTCAGGACTTTCTAATGTGGGAGAACTAGGTTCTAATGATGCGAAGTACCCTGGGTTGCTGATGCTTATGTTCTTGTGCTTGCCTTTTGCCATCTGGATCTCCTTAGTGCTACTTGCCCTGTCTCTGACTGGAGCCTGTCTTTTCTGTTATCTTGGTTGTATCAGAACTCTGTGGGGTGGGTGTTACTACTGGGGTTACAGCTGAGGCTTAAGATCTGCTCAGTGCTCAGGCGCAGACCAGAAGGAACCAGTGCTTTGGGCCACGAGTAAATTCCTGGGTCCCAGTGGGTCCCAGTTATTCCCTGTTTGGGGCGGGTGTTGCTGTCTCCTTACCTAAGGTACTGCCTGAGTTAGAGCTCCTGGGAGCCCCGTTCCTCTGGTTTCTGTGAGATTGGGCGCAGAGCTGCTGCCTGGGATCTGCTTAGTGCTGGCAAATTCTTTAAGCTGAATTATTTCTGTTCAAAACTGGCAAAGAATGAACAAAATGTTAAAAATGTTTGCTAAAGCACCCAATTGAACCTGTCTCCTGAAAGTAATTAGATTATAAAGAGAATTGCAATAAAGGTTGTTTATTGTAAATTGGTGTTTTTATTTATGATTCTATGATTTTATTTACCAATACAAATGTTAGTTGTTATAACAGCCCAAATGTGGGAGAAAAAAAAACCCATTACAATGAGGGCTGTTATAACTGAGGTGGAGTCTACTAGCAGCAAGATCACTCACAGCAAACTATTTTTTGCATTGAAAATGTTCCATGGAATGCCTAGCCTAGAGCTCTGAGTAAAATGATTTCTGAATCACTATCCTAGACACCATGGACAGATATTTATGCAAAGCTACCCCTTGAAGAAGAGTATGAGAAAATATATCAAGACATCATAGCATAACTAGAATGTTTGTGTCTTGACTAAAGTCAGTTATTTTAAGAACACACTTGATTAGTAGTGTCTATACATAGCACTTACCCTTTCCCTCTTCTGGGCAACCACTGATGGAGTCCTCTTGGACTGTGTGATCTCCAGGAACTTCATTATACTAATTTTACAAATCTCTACATGTATCATTGGCATTTCATCTTACATTAAATAACAGAATGCAACTCCCAGTTTTGACCAAGACACAGGACATTGACAGTAGCCTCTGTCTCCTGCTAATTACAAATCAAACCTGAATAAAATGTATATTAAAACACGTCTCAGGCTTTTACAAAGTGAACACAGTGGACAAACTGCAGCATGGACTTGAAAATTAAAGAAACAGCACAGGACTGGAGACATGGTGTTCATGGTTAATAGTACTAGCTGCTCTTTCAGAAGACCTTGGTTCAATTCCCAGCACCCACGTGGTGGCTCACAACCATTTGTAACTCCAGTCCCAAGGATCCAGTGCCTTCTTCTGGCCTCCACAGACACAATGCACTAACATACTTGCTTATAAAATGTCTATACATGTGAAACATAGAAAAATGAGTTTTCTACGTTTTTCTTCTTTTCTTCTGTGGCCAGAAAGAAAAACTTTTCTCTAAAAGGAATACTGAACTACAGAGCTTAGCAGCAATGATACAGGGTACTAAAACTTATAAAGGAAACTATCTCTGCACAGAACTGAGAAAAAGAGACCTATAAATGAGTGTGAAACAAATCCTGGAAAACAGTGAACTGGGGAAGAGAGAAAATGACCCCAAAATGTGTAAGAAAGCTTCCAAAGTCCCAAGTCACCCACCGGCTACACATATATGAGACAGGCCAGAGGCAAGACTGTAAGAACTTTGAGAACTGAGTAAAAGCCTTCCACCTCAACACCACTGCTATTTTGGACCAATAATTTGTTGTTCTGTCCTCTGTAATGTAAGATGTTTGATAACACTTCTGACCTCTACCCACTGCATGCCAATCACTAGTTAGGGCCAACCAAACTCCCCAGCTCCCGACATAAGTTGACAGTGTATGTGGAGGTGTAAGTGTTGTACAAATATAAAATGACAAGGATCTGGGGGTTAGAAAGACTATCTACAGATGGAAATTTTTAAAACTTGCAATCTAAAACTAATATGATTGCTTGTCTGCAAAAATAACAGTAATTTTCAAGATAATATTTTTAAAGTTTTTAACATGACTCATATCCAAACAATGAATATTCAAAAAGTATTAACACAATAAAAATTACTCTAAAAATGAAGAACCAGGAAAAGATGTCTAATTCTCAAGGGAAAGATAGATGCTAACTTAATATGTTATGTTAAGATGACCAGACAAAGGCTTGGAAGTAGGTATCAATCAATAAGCTGCACAGGGTAAAAATAAAAATAAAACAAAAGGAGAAAAAAACAATTTTTCTTAGCAAAGGAATAAAATTGTAAAAGAATCCAAATAATGAATCTTAATGACTTATTCACAGAACTTAAAAAAAAAAAAAACCAATCCTATATGAAAACATAAAGAGCCTGCAATAGTCAAAGCCATTTCACAAATAGACCAAAACAGAAGGCTAACTTTAAAGCATACTACACAGTGTGGTAATCAAAACACCACAGCACTATCACAAAACAGACATGTAGATTGTGATGGTTAATATCGCCAGTTTGACAGAATTTAGAATCACCTAGTGGGAGACAGCCTCTGGGTACTTCTGTGACGGGTTATCTAGATTAGATCAGCCTCTGATCCTGCCTTTCCAGACAAATACTAGAGTTCCCATCCTCCTCTTCATCTTCTCCGTCTTCTTGTGTAGTCACTAAGTATTGCCACTAATGTACACAGGTCCTGAACCACACTCCAGCCTAAAGACTGCACGTGATAAAATAGTAACTCTCCAAAGGAAAGCCATTGATGATACAGTTTCAGCTGTCAGCATTAACCCGATTGCTTTCATAACATTGCTTCCTGCTTCTACAATGTTCAGCTTGTCACTTGCGTCAGCATTTAACCGGCCACTCTTACAGGCAACTGATGTTCATTTTCATCATTATCCATCTTTTAAGAAATCATTTTGGACTTTAGTTCTCAAACAGAAACATGGTTCTTAGACCTCAGGTGACCTATGTTCATGTCAACTGAATCTTCCAGAGTCACCACTCTGGAAGACTGCATTTAGGAGGGAGAGCAGGTAGACACATATAAATAATCATAGCTCTAGAAAACTGCCACGTAGCATGTCATTAGCCCAGAACTATTTAGTTGTAATTTGTAGTCACCTTATTCTGCCTGTTTCATTGTGCTGGGGTGGCTCTGCAACGCAGAGATTAGACACAATGTCTGTCTGACACCTTTTTTGCCCTGGTCTTAGAGGGAAGTATTTAGACTGGCACCATTGTAGTAGCTATATGTATTGTCAATTAAAACAAGAGTGTTTTCTTCTATCTTTTTATTGATTTTTTTTCAAAAGGAGGGGCAGTTTTGTTTGTTTTTGACACAAAGTCATCTTATATAGCTCTGCTTGGCTCAGAACTCACAGTGTACATCACATGGGCCTCAAAAACTGAGGCCATTGTTTGCCTCATACTTACTAGGATTATAGATGCAAGCCACCATCCCCAACATGATCCGCTAAACACTTAAAAACTTAATTTTTACATGTCTATGTGTGTAAATATCTATAAGTATATGTTCTATATGTGTGCAAATGCATGTGGAGACCAGAAGAGCCAATAAGCATATTGAATTCCATGTAGTTAGAGTGAAAGACGTTTCTGAGTTTCCCTATATAAGTGCTGGAAACTAACACCTAATCTCTGCAAGGGCAGCAAGCACTTTTACTCATGAACCTGTAATGTTGTCATCAGTTGCATGCTAAATATGTTTAGAAATTCTGGCATGGATTTTTTTTTTTTTGGCCTGTTTCTGGTTGGTTGGTTGGTTGGTTGGTTGGTTGGTTGGTTGGTTGGTTGGTTGGTTGGTTGGTTGTCTGGTTGTTTGGCTGTTTGGTTGTTTGGTTGTTTGGTTGAGATGTTAGCTTGTGTGTGTGTGTGTGTGTGTGTGTGTTGCTATGATAAAATCACATTCACTAAAAAATGTAATCCAGCATTCCAGTCCTTAACTAAGCCTTCAATTTGTCATGAAACATCAGTTTTATAAATTGCTGCAATCAGTATACTAATTTTAAAGATTGTTTTTTTTTTTTTTTTTGTCTGCATTCACAGTTGGCCCCTGACTCATGAATAGCTATTGTTGTCTGGTAGATTTTGTATAGAACTGTTGTAATATTTCTGAATATTTGTTATAACTTATTCATAGTATCTGGAATTGTCTTTCATAAATTCATTTTCTTGGGTTATTTCTTTTTGAGGGGAGTTGTCAGTGCTTTTAAAGCAGCGGTTCTCAGACTTTGGCTTTGGCAGAGCTCTCTATCTCCAAAAATACATTACAACTCATAATAGTCACAAAATTACAGCTATGAAGTAACAGCAAAAATAATTTCATGGTTGGGGTCACTACGACATGAGGAACTGTATTAAAGGGTCACAGCATCAGGAGGGTTGAGAACCCCTGGTTTGAAGGAGTTGGTCTGTTTCATCTAAGTTACTGTAGGTTCAGAAGTAAGTTTTCATCCTGTTATCCTGTTGTTCGTGTGACCTTGGAGTGTCTCTAGTGATGGCTCCAGTATCATTCTTAGTGCTGATAAGTTGTTTTTATTCTTTTTCTTTGTTAGTTTGGCTAACCATTTAAAAATTTTATGATATTTTCATTGAATCTGTGTGTTGTCTCATTACTCTAATATTTTTCTGTTTTCAACTTCTTCCATTTCCTGTCCTGCATTCAGTATTCGTTTCCTCATTCTTGTTCTGCATTGATTTGTTCTTCTTTGAGTAGAGTTGTTATGTAGTCTTGGTTATTGATTTTGCACATTTGTTCTTTGCAAACATGAACATTTATGTCTATAAGTTTCTTCTAATTCTGGATGTGTTATACAACTCAAATATTTTAAAATCTTCTTGAAATTACTTCCTTTCCACATGGTTTATTTTGAAATTCATTGTTTAATTTCTAATTATTTGAGATGTTTTTATATCTTTCTATTGTTTTCTCTTCTAAAACCCTCTTCTGTTCAGATACTATACAGTGAATATGGTTTTGTATCAACTGATTTTTTTAATGTTTTAAGTAATCTTATTCTTTTTAAATTGTTAGATGAGCAAGTACTTTAAATTGTACTGTTTTGAAATTTTATTACTTTTATTTTTTTAGATTTTAATACAATTACATCATTTTTGCTTTCCTTCCTCCAAACCTTGATTGCTTTCTTTCAAATTCATATCTCTTTTTGCTCCAACTGATCTTTATTATATTAAAAAGGCCATAGCGATTTTAGTGTCCTAGCTATTTTAAGTGAACTACTCAATAGCTTTCAATAAAAATACAATATTATCTAACCATCAACACTGTCCTGTTCTTTTTTTTTTACCATTTCAAACAGAAACTCTGTGTTATTAAAGAAAAAATATAGATTCCCCACTCTTGTGACTTCTAAGACATTTCCCCCTCATCTTACCTACTGTACTTTCTGCAGCTACTTTAAGCTTTTCTGCCCTGTTCTTAATTCACTAGACTCAATTTGTCTTTTGGTCCATGCTATTCTATTTTGGTATATTCTGATGATGTTAAGTGGAACAATCTCCAAAATATTATCAAGTTGGTTCAACAGCCATCATTTGCTTTTTATTGTATGTCTCTGGGTGCTGTATCTGCTTGTGTGTAGGTGCACCACATGGTTGGCTGGTGCCCAAAGAGATCAGAAGAAAGCATCATACCTCCTGGATCCAGACTATGAATAGTTGTGAGCTGCCATGTAGATGCTGGGAACCAAACCAGGTCCTCTGAAAGAGCAACAAGTTCTCTTAACTGCTGAGCTATCTCTCTATCCCCCCTGCACGCCCCCCACCCCCGATGTCATTCTCTTATACTCTACTCTTCCGTGTGTTAGGTACCAGGAACTAAACGAGGGCCTCCATGTGCTAGAAAATCTAGGCAAGCACTCTACCACTGAACTGTAGCACAGCCTTTCTTTTATTTTTGTTATTTTGAGACAATGTCTTGCCAAAATACCAAGGGTGGCCTTTAACTCACTCTGTAGTCCAGGGAGGATTTGTTATCTTTCTGAATTTATCTCCTGAGGAAATAAAATACTGAATTATACCACCAGCCTCAGCTACTCCACTGGTTTTTAAAACTCAGTTTTTCTACTGATTTCCAGTAGGTGTCCATGCCTTGTGTATGTAGTACGAATCTTTGTTTCCTTTATCTCCATTTGCTTTTGTTTCTTATATTTTGAAGCCCCATTGTTAGGTATATGCACATTTACAAGTTATTACTGCTTTTGGTGGACTGCCCATTTGTAGTTGTGTGATGTCTCTGTTTCTCAATAATACTTCTTTTCCTAAATCTTCAATATAAGCTGTCCAAATTCATGACCTGGAAGTATTCCATCTCACATTCCCCAGTCAAATATCTTAATCTAATTTAGTCAGAAAATCCAGTAGTTTACATGTTTCTAAAAACAGAACTATTGGACTTAGAACAAACTGAGAATTGTGTGACTAAAGCATTCAACTCCCACATACAAGGTCATCATGCATTACCAAAAAAAAAAAAAAAAAGTTTTAGAAAGTATTCTGTGAATACTTTCTGATGCAAAGTGAATGTAAATTGAAATGGTATATGGAACCCTACATTTTAGATTTTCTCTACATTTTAGGACCTCTAGCTTGTTTTCTTATTTATATTTCCTCAAAACTAACATTTTTCCAGTAAACTTCAGGAAAAATAAGCATCACAATGACAGCTTCCCATTTCTTAGGGCAGAGGATACATTCTCTCTCTCTCTCTCTCTCTCTCTCTCTCTCTCTCTCCCTAAATGGCAACCCAAATCCCCAAGGGAGCCAAGATCTACTCAATATCTATTTCTGGATCTGTTCTTGGTGGAGAATTTTGTCAGGTTTTTTTTAGTCCTAACAAGGCAGCATACATCAACATAGCTGGCCGTGACATTGGGGGTGGGGGGATGTATCCACTAACTACCTCATGGCTGTCAGTTTCCTTGAATAGCCCTTTCCAAAACAAAAGGCTACAAACCAGAAAACAGCCCTTACACAGAGAGAACACGGTCTTTGGTGAGATTTGGCAGAAAGGTTAAATGATAAAAATGGGGGCACCCTTGCTGAGCCTCAGGTCTGCCTTCTAGGCACCAGCTGCTTCAGGGGTTGTTGTGAGAATGAACGAAGACTGACGATCAGGGTCCGTAGGTTAGGGCTGTCCTGCCTGGATGACCTGAGCTCTAGCCTCAGGAGGCACAAGGTAGAACCAGAGAACTCTTTCAAGTTGTCCTCTCATCTTCACATGCATCACAATATATAAATAAAATATACTGAAAATAAAATAGTTAATTAAAGTTTAGAATGCTGAAAACATTTGATGCTTACTACTAATATTCATCTGTCTATATACCAACAAGATTTATCACCTTACTACTCTAGTTGGAATTGAAAAAGTTGAGAGTTTTACTTTATATTTCCTTCAGGTTCTTGTACTTTAGAGAGAGAAGCAGTTGGCATTTCAAGATTTTTCTCCTGGTGATGAGGACTGAACCCAGGCCTTTCAGTGCAGGCAAGTCTGCCACTGCTGAACTCCTGACCCTCAGAAAAATCATCCTTTCTCTTTACAGCTCTGCTTTCCATCTTCAACAAGATGATTAAATCCACCCACATTATTTTCAAAGAATTCATATTAATTTAAATGTATTTCAAGCATACAGAGTATTTTCATGAACATTTATGGGGCACTTTATCTTGTACAGACTAAAATTGAAAGTCAAAATCCCCTGTGCTTTCTGAAATCCATTACCCCTCAATACCAGTTCTCAGATAAACACCGAATCTCAAGTTCTCAGATTTCATATTCAGGCATATTAAAGTTTGTGATAAAATATGTGTTTTTAAGTATATGATAGTAATAAAAATAACTAAAATTTAATTATATTTTTAATTGACACATTACAGTAAATTTAACCATCTGTCCAGTGTTAGCAATCTATCCTTGAACATCAATGTTGTGTATCTATATGAACATGACCTTTGGTGGAAACTTTATGAAGTACTATTGGAAACATGCCCTGGGGCTAGTGAAATGACTCAGCAGATACAGGTACAGGCTGTGCAAGCCTGACAACCTCAGTAGAGGGACAGAACTTTCTCTCAAATGTCACCCTCTAGTTTCCACATGTGTGCATTGGTACATAAGTACTTGTGCAACATTATGCACACTCATAACAATAATAAATAAATAACATACTCTGGAAAGTTTTGCTTTGTTTTCAAGGAAAAAAATCAAGTTGACTTAAGTTTTGTTTTATGGATATCTTATTTACAACCTAGAAATTCTCCTCAATTCTTTGCACCTTAAATAAACAGAAGTTCTGTGATTTTATGATTGGAAGTGTAAGACAGAAATGCATTCATAGTGACTAAGAATTTTCAATCCAGGAAGTAGTGGCATACACTTTTAATCCCAGCATTTAGGGAGCAGAGGCAGGCAGACCTCTGTGAGTTCAAGGTCAGCCTGTCCTAGGATAGGCAGAGCTACACAGAGAAACCCTGTCTTAAAAAAACAAAACAAAAGAAGAATTTTCATGTATGAAAGATTAAACTATTTTTATTAATTATTCCTATTTGAAAATATACTCATATTTTGATTTCTGAGTAAAATGGTATCAGTATTTCTTTCTCACTATTAAATCTTCATGTCAGGAAGCTGGAGAGATGGCTTGGTGGTTCAGAGTACTTGCTGAAAGAATCTAGATTCAGTTCCCAGCACCCATGTGGTGGCTCACAGCCATCTGTAACTCCAGTTCCAGGGGATTTAGCGCCCTCCTTCTGATCCCCACAGGCACTGCATATATGTGGTACCCATACACACAGACAGGCAAACCACACAGTGAAAAATAAATAAATCTTAAACAAAACATTTTATGATAGGGCTGGGCATGGATATCAGTTGGTAGAGTATTTAACTAGCATACATGATGCCTTGAAGTCATCCCAGCACTGGATAAATTAGGCATAGTGGTACACACTTATAATCCCAGAACTCAGGAGGTGGAGGCACAAGGATCAGATGTTCAAGATCCTATGTGGCTACACAGGGAATTTGAGCCCAGCCTGGGTTAGATAGAGACTCTGTCTCTGAATAAGCCTCATGGAAATATTTTTAAATTGACTCAAAATGTAAGTTTTAAATAAAAGTACTTTTTTATATTTTTACCTAGTGTTTTTAATTTCCCTTTAGAATGAAATCTAAAGCTAGAGTTGCAGTTCGGTGGTTAAGCCTTGCCTGCAATATGTGAGGCCTTGAGAGGACAACCTCCACGGCAATCAATCGATGAATCAAATTCTATTCTTTACAATATTTATTTATTTACATCTCCAATGCTGCCCTCGCCTGGTCCCCCCGCACTCTGGCACATCAAGTCTTCCACTGAAGCCAGACAAGGCAACCCTGTTGGGGACCAGATTCCCAGCCAGGTCACAGCTTTAGGGACAGCTCCTTCTACAGTTGCTGGGGGACTACATGGAGACTGAGCTGGATGTCTGCTACATGTGTCCAGCTTGTGAATGTTCTTTGGTTGGTGGCTCAGTCTCTGAGAGCACTGAGAGGTACAGATTAGTTGACTCTGTTGGTCTTCCTGTGCTGACCTGTGATTGCAGGTGACTGTATGGACTGGAAAGAATCAAATTCTATTTTAAAAATAATTCTGTGACATTTTTGAAAGCATTGACTCATTGTCTTCCAGCATCTAGGTTACTGTTGAGAATTCTAATGCAATTCTGATCATTTATCCTTCAGCTCTGTCTCCCTAGAAGGCTTCAGAATATGCTCTCTAGTGTTCTAAAGTGTAATAATAAATGTTCCTTCATCTCAGCATTTTTCTTATTGTATAGTAGCTTTTATTAGCCTTCTTGACTTTTGTTTTGTTGTTATTGTTCTAGTAGGCTTTCTTCTTAAGTCTGTTTCCGGTTCTGAGCAAAACTGAACAAAACTACAGAGTTTCCTGCTTTCTCAGACACACCAGCCACTCTCTCCATCAACACCCACATTAGACTAGGACTTTTGAGACAGCTGATGAACATATGTTATCTCCTATAGTTCTTATGAAGAGTCACTTTTGATGTAGTACATTTCATGGGACTTAGCAAATATATTCCAGCATTAAACTACCACTGTAGTGTCATACAGAATCATTTTCTTGCCCTAAAAAATGTCTATCTAGTGGAGAGCCTCTGTGGTCAGCCCAGGGTTCGCAGCAGGGTATGCCATGTAGGGACTGAGGGATGCTGGGAGAACTTGGAGACAAGTTTGCTTTGATAGATAAAATATGCACCTCAGTCCCTTGTCCTGGGGTCTGAAACCGAACAGGACCAGTAAGTATCCCAATCTACAATAAATGGGAGATCCTGCTGCTCCATACCCACATCAGCATTTAATGTTACTGTTTTGGATTTTGGTTACTTTGATAGACATGTAGTGGTATCTCAATGTTGTTTTAACAATTCCTTATAACTTATGATGCCGTGCATCATTTCATGCTTATGTTCCACTTATGTAACTTCTTTCATGGAATGTTTGTACGTGCAAGTCTTCTCAGTTTTGAATTAAGTGGATTTTTTATGCTTTTTTAAAATTTTTTTATTGGATATTTTATTTACATTTCAGATGCCATCCCCTTTCCCCATTTCCCCTCCCTAGAAAACCCCTATCCCATGCCCCCTTTTCCTTTTTGCTTTTATACAGTATTAGATCTATCTTGTACCTCACTGGTACAAATTGGTATAATTATGCTCTAATTGTATTTTGAGAGAAAAGTTTTATTTTAACAGTAAGGGTGATATGTAGGAAGAGCTAAGGGGGGAGGAGTACGGAGAGGAAGAGAAGGAGTAAGGAGAGGAGGAGAAGAAGGAGAGAAGCTAGGTGATGAGAAGCTAGGTGATATGAGAGAGAAAGAGAGAGAAAGAGGGGGGTGGAGATGGAGGCAGATGTTCATGTGTCTCCACCAGCCAAGGATTGTTTTATGCTTAAGAATTATTTGTAGCGTCTGGACAGATGGCTCAGTGGTTAGGAGCACTGACTGCCTTTCCAGAGGTCCTGAGTTCAATTCTCAGCAACCACATGGTGGCTCAGAACAATCTGTAATAGGATCCAAGATGCCTTCTTCTGGTGTGTCTGAAGACAGCTACAGTATATTCATATTAAATAAATAAATAAATAAATAAATAAATAAATAAATAAATAAATAATTTGCGGGCGCTGAGGCGGGCTCCAGCGGTGGGCGGGCTTCAGCGCAGGGCGACCGGGCTCCGTGCTACCTCCGCTAGCTTTCGAGCTTCTGCTTGGACCAGCTGTGCTGTGAATTCGTGCTGCAAACTCAGTGAGATACTTCTCCAGGGGTTAGATCTCTAAGAAGCAGGTTTGAAAACCCAGGCCTGGATTGATCTGAAGAACCAGATTACAAGCTGGAAAGACCTGGAAGAGGAGCCGATGTTTATTCCGTCTAGAGGAGTTTTATTACAAGTGGAAAGTCTGCACCAACTTAGAGGAAGTGGGAAAGCAACAGCAGAGAAGCGCTGTAGAGTATTCCGCAGATTAAGGCGGTTACAGAGGATGAAGAGGGATTTAGAGGGGCGATTGATCATCCTGACCATCCATTGAGAAGTCAGGAAGGGCAGACTATTGAAATAAATTCTTATTGCATTAAACCAAAAAGATGTCCCTATATGATGACCTGAGAGTGGAGACCAGTGACTCAAAAACTGAAGGCTGCTCCAAAAACTTCAGTTCCATCTCCAGGTGAAGAAGGCAGCGCTCACTCAGGCCTAGAGCCAAAGGACAAAGCACAGTGCTCGCTCCGGTCAACCTGAAGTGAGGCGGCTCCTCAGATGACCAACAGACCGTTGACACGCCACCTCATGTAGCAGCTGGGCTGAAGGACCCTGTGCCCAGTGCATTTTCTGCAGGGGAAGTTCTGATCCCCTTAGCTGATGAATATGACCCTATGTTTCCTAACGATTATGAGAAAGTGGTGAAGCGCCAGAGAGAAGAGCGGCAGAGGCAGCAGGAGTTTGGGTAGACAGAAGGAAATAGAGGAAAGAGAAAAGAGGCGTAAAGACAGACATGAAGCCAATGGGTTTTCAAGATGACCAGACCCAGATTCTGATGAGGATGAAGATTATGAGCGAGAGCGGAGGAAAAGAAGTATGGGAGGAGCTGCCATCGCCCCACCGACTTCTCTTGTAGAGAAAGACAAAGAGTTACCCCGAGATTTTCCTTATGAAGAGGACTCAAGACCTCAATCGCAGTCTTCCAAAGCTGCTCTTCCTCCCCCAGTGTATGAGGAGCCGGACAGACCAAGATCTCCAGTGGGTCCCAGCAACTCCTTCCTTGCTAACATGGGTGACACAGTGGCTCATAAGATCATGCAGAAGTATGGTTTCCGGGAAGGTCAGGGACTGGGGAAGCATGAACCAGGGCTGAGCACTGTATTGTCCGTGGAGAAGACCAGCAAGCGTGGCGGCAAGATCATCGTGGGTGACGCCACAGAGAAGGGCGAGTCTCAGGATGCATCCAAGAAGTCGGATTCAAATCCATTAACTGAAATTCTTAAGTGCCCTACTTGAAGTGGTCTTGCTGAGGAACATAGGCCGTGCAGGAGAGGTCGATGAAGACTTGGAAGTTGAAACCAAGGAAGAATGTGAAAATTATGGCAAAGCTGGAAAATGTGTGATATTTGAGATTCCTGGTGCTCCTGATGATGAAGCAGTAGGATATTTTTAGAATTTGAGAGAGTGTAATCAGGAATTAAAGCTGTTGTTGATCTGAACAGGAGGTATTTTGGTGCACGGGTGTTTAAAGCATGTTTCTACAATCTGGATAAATTCAGAGTCTTGGATCTAGCAGAACAAGTTTGATTGTAACTTAAAGTCACCTCCTCGATCCTTACATGAGCTGCAGACTGAGCAATGGCACAGGCATCAACCTCCGTGGCTGGTGGGCACTGAAACTCTTGGATGGACTTCTAAAATATATGTTGATGGGTCTCTTTTTTATTTTGTGTTTTTTAATATAGTATAAAAAAGGATTATTTGCATATGTTGCAAATATTAATCATCAGATATGTTTTAATATTGTTAGCAAGGTTTTTGTTTTTTATTTTTTTTATTTTTTTTACCAACTTATGGTTTTGCTGATCATTTTGATAGGATCTTTTAAAAAAAGATTGGTTTTTATTCATGTGTATATGTCTGTGTGTGTGTGTGTGTGTGTGTGTGTGTGTGTGTGTTCAAGCCAGTGGCCATGAAGGTCAGAAGAGGACATCTGATACCCTGCACCTGGAGTTACAGAGAGGCGTGAGCCACCTGATGTGGGTGCAGGAATTGAACTCTGATCCCCTGTAAAAGCAGCCAGTGTTGGTAAGTACCAGGCCACTCCCTAGTCCTCTCACAGTGTCACCAGGCTTTTGCTGCTCACTCTACCTTGCTCTCACTCTGCGGCCACATCTCCAATCCTTGTGTTTTTGATTGTTTGTTTTTTTGTTTTGTTTTAAAAGACAGTCCTGCTATACAGCTCAGTCTGGCTTTAAACTTGTGGCCATCCTACCTTGGCTTTTTTGTAGAACTGGAATTATAAACAGTTACCCTCGTGTTTCTCTTAGCACAGAGCTTTCTGTTGTTTGTTTTGTTTTAATCAAGTCTGTTTTTTATCATTTTTTTTCTTCTGTTTACTGTATTTTCAGTGTTTCCCTTTCTTCTAGGTTTTCAGAGTTTTAACATTTTACATTTAGGTCTTTGAATTACTTAAATTTCCAAAAGGTAGAATCTGTCTAGATTCTTGCATAATTCTCCACATGTTGATAATTCAGTTATTTCAGCACCATTTGTTGAAAAGACTATTCATTCTTTGCTCTTTAGCCTTTGCCTTTGTCAGCAAGCATCAGCTGGTTGCACCGGGGTTATTTCTGGGCTTTCTAGTTTATTTTGTCCTGATTGCTACTGCTTTGAAAGGTTGATGGGATTTCTGTTTGTTTCTCAGATGAGTTCTCACTGTGTTACCCAGACTACCAGAGGATTTAAGTGACCCTCTTTCTCAGCCTCCTGAGTGCCTGGAATTACTGGCATGTGCTGTCACACTGGCTGCTGTAGAGCCCTGCCTGGTATTTTACCTTATTTCTGTGTAATATAAATTACTATTAGTTTGAGATCTTACAGTTGCCAATTGAGTTTGGTGTACTTTCTTCTGTTTTCCCTCTTCTACTCCCCCACCCCATTCACCCTTGACAGGATTCCACAAATATGTCCCAGTGGCTAGCCTGGAATGTAAAGCAGACTGGCCTCAAACTCAGAGAGCTCCTCCTGCCTCTGCTTCCTAAATACTGTGGTTATTGCATGTCACGACGCCTGGTAGTCTCTCTATTTTCTCTATCCTGCTTTCCTGGGGGTTACTTGAATACTTTATTACAGTTCCCTTTGTGACTCAATAGAATTGGAATTATTTTGTTTAGATATAGCGAGATTTTGTTTTGATGAATCAGTGCTGGGGAGGTTGAACCATACTAATGGCCTGCTAGTTTCTGACTACTTGTTCTACGATGTGGTAATTAATATTATCAAGTTGATTGGATTGAGATGCTTAAGAGATTAGTTAAGCTCTCTAACAGATGTGTCTGTGAGTGACTCCCAGAGATGAGTGGCATGCAAGATGGCAACTAAGGGATCAAGGACCTTCCCTAAATGTAGGTATCACTGTCAACCAGGCTGGGAGCCCAGAGTGGAAAGCATAAGAAGGAAGCAGCAGGAATAGATGCACTCTTTCACTCATTGGGTGTCATGCCTTGCTCTGCTTCCGCTCCTGCTTTGACTCCCGTTCTACTTTATGGCGTTCTGCCTCATCACAGCCTAGAGCCATAGAGACTTCTTACTAAGGACTGAAATCTGTGAAAATGGCTAGAGTAGGATAGTTACCTCTGAGGCAAACCACTTCTACCAAAATCTTTGTAAATTATAAAGCTTGTCACATTGGCTATGAGAAAAGAACTATTTCCACAAACTGAATAGTTCTAAGGACTGGCTGTTCCCCAACCACAGGTGTGTTTATTATTTTTCTAATTGCACATCTGTTGATAAGCACTCAGTGGCAGGCTCTAGAGTGAACCATTTCAGATCTCACTCTTTGCAGCTTCAAACTTTTCTTTGTATATTTTTGCAACCTATCCCCACCCTGAGAATCCCAAATCAAGGAACATTCTTAGGAAGATCAATGGACTTTGCCTGAGTTCTTTAACTCATGCCATGGCCTGGAAACTCTCCAAGTAGGTTGTAAGAATTGGAAAGGGCATCTTGTCGGTGCCATCTTGTATCTGGGACTACATTTTGTTATTTTTGCCTGATATCTTGAAACTATTATTTCATGTATATTTCCTGTTTTATATTTTAAATGCTAATTTTATTTATCTATGCATGTATTTATTTTTGGTTTTTCAAGACAGGATTTTGTGTAGCCCTAGCTTTCCTGGAACTCACTCTGTAGATCATGCTCACCTCAAACTCAGAGATCCAGCGGCCTCTACTCCCCAAGTGCTGAAATTAAAGGCATATGCTAACCATTACCCTTTACTTGCAAGGATAAATTTCATTTCTGTTACTTCATTTTGACTGAAAATAAAATTCTAGTGCTATACTGCAGATTTCATTTTTTACATTTATTTATTTAGTGTGTGTGTTTTTTCATTGTATGGACTCTCTCTCTCTGTGTGTCTCTCTCTCTCTGTCTCTGTCTCTCTCTCTCTCTCTCTCTCTCTCTCTCTCTCTCTCACACACACACACACACACACACACACACACACACTCCCCAGTATATGGACATGTAGATATGTAGATGCCAGAAGTCAAAAAAGTTTTTTTCTATTGCTTTCTACTTACTTACTTACTTATTTGTTATTTATTGGAGATGAGAGTTTTTCACTAACTCTGCAGCCTACCATTTTGTCATTTGCTAGACTGACTGGGCAGAAAGCTCCTGGGGTTTGCCAGATGGCTTTAGGGTTCAGACATGTGCTTCCATACTCAGCCTTTTACATGGATGCTGGGAATGCATGTGTGCACAGCAAGCACTTGATCTGCCAAGCCATCTTTCCACCCTTCCCTCCCAGATCATCCAACTGAGTGAAAGCTGTTAAATGTTACCTCTTCTATGTGGCCTAATCTAAACTCCAGAAAGAAGAAATAGTTTTCTTCTTTATTTTCCCATGAGACTCATTGTATCATAATATTACCTTATTTCTATAATAGACAAAATGGTTTGTTCCAATAACTTGATGAGTAACTTTCCTGTTGAAATGTATAAAGATGCTATTTGATGCCATTGATATTGAAAATTTTTCATCAAATCAAAGCCATGTGGGGATCGGGTCTAACATGATGAAACAATATTTCCCTACCATGTCACAGTTCTCTGGAGAAGCAGCGCCAATAGGATAAGAACATCTGTATATACATACCTATCCATCTGTATGTGGTACATTTGTTTTTTAATATACATATTGCTTTACATGATTATGGAAACTGAAAAGTCTCATGATTTACAATCTACCAGTTGGAGACGCAAGCAGTCAGACAGAGAGAAATCAATCTTCCCCTGCCTTTTTATTCTACTGAGATTCTCAAGGAATTGGATGGTGCCCAGTCACATAAGGGAGGATAAGCTGCTTTATTGGCCTATCTATTCAAATGCTAACCTCATCCAGAAATACCTTCTTGAGAACTAAGCTTTTCAACAGTATTATGAACCACCCAACATAGGCTACTTATAAAGAATTAGAGGTGTACTTAGCTCACAGTTTTAGAAGTTTAAAATTTAGCACCCTTGGGGGCATGGTAAGGGCTACCACTTGGCTACATCACCTCATGACATGGATATCTACAGCAGATGTGTGGCAGGAGCAAGTGATGTCTCTGGAGATGCCTTCCTTTGTTAACAGTCCTCTCCTGAGAATTCAGGGAAGAGTAGAACTACCTTATGCCTCCAGTGTCCTAAGGTCCCATGTCATAAAGGTCCCACTGCCCCCTAAAAATCATTGTCTTTGGGACTAGTCCTTGAATACGCGAACACTTGAGAAAACACAGACCACATCTGAATCATATCACACAGATACACCAAGAAGGGATGTTTAACCAGCTATTTGGGCATCCCATGGCCCAGTCAAAGTAACACTACCATCAGACTTACTTTTAAAGAATTTGTAACATATGGAGTAGACATCTTTAGGTCAGCAAACAACCACATTATCATTTTAGAGAAATATGAACAAGATGTGTAGTGTATCAGAAAAAAGTAACAAACTAGAAGACTCTGCTAAAGAATTATTATCATTCTAACTTCAATTTGAGAGCCAAATAGGCCTCTAAAGTTGCCATCTGTAGGTAAGAGACTAGTTAAAAGAACTCTAACTTGAGTAAAATATGGTTGAAAGTTAGGTAAATATAGAAAACAGATTCTTTTTTAGCAAGGTCTAATAGTTTTGGAACAATTACTTCAGTGGTTTTCTTTATTTGTTTACATTTATAAATGCTCAGAAAAAGTAGCACAAGGCCACTTTATCCCTCAATATTTGTTTAGTGTGTTTATTCTATACCAGGCTAGGCTAGATTCTTGGGTTGCATCATAAATAAAAAATAGTCCTTGCTCCTATCTCACTGGCCAATGGCCATCATAACTCATGAAGACTAATGTGAAAAATACACATAGAATAAATAGCATTTATCATCTTATTAAAATGATTCAAGTGAGTATTTATGATGCCAACTCATGAAGCAGAAATCAAAGGAGGATGTTTTTCAGGATGATTTTAGCTTAGTTTTCATTACGGATGGTCTAAGCATCCGGTCTGTGCTTGGGTGATGCAAAGTGATATTAATATCAGCATCATCAACACATAGGAATTAAGGGCAGAAGGAAGGAAGAAAAAGTTCGCTGCCCCCAAAGGCAATTAAAAATACGTTTGGTCTAACTCCTGTTTTTGTGTCATGCATACTGTTCTTTTTTATTGTCCATTGTGTTTAGTTCAGTTCAACCTGACTGATAACTGAATAGGCTATGTTTCTTGTCTGTCTGTAAAAAGCTGTGCTCATAGAACGGGAGCTTCTGATGGAAGAATATGCAGTTTTGATAAGTGTCATAGCTAAGTGTGTGGAGAGGGAATCTGTTGGGCCCCGTTACTAAAGAACTGCGGCTATCTGAACATTGCATGCATTTCAGAGAGATCTCAGGAAGTTTGCATAGCATGTTTAAATGAAGAGAGGCTAGTCGGGTACTTTCTGTTCTGATTTCTTTGTTCTGCTTTTCCCCCTTCTTTCTTTCCTCCAATGTATTCTTCCTCAAAAGGGCAGAATCCAAGTCTGACATAGTGTGAGAAAAGGTGGTCGTGTTGTCTGTAATCTGTTAGGGAGATTTAAAAGTTAGCCCTTTTAATTGACTCACACATGGCTCACAGCCATAGATATGCTTGCAAAATTGCTTCCTGTGCAGTCATGATGACCACAGAGAAGCAGAACTAAAACAGAAGCAGCAAGATGAGAGTTCTGAGGAAATCTTTAGCAGGACTTTATAATTTTTTTTATTAAGCTTTTTTAAAACTGTGTAGACAAGTACTCAAGAGGCAGAGGCAGGTGGATCTCTGTGCATTCAAGGCCAGGCTAGTCTATATAGTGAGTTCTAGGACAGCCAGTGCTACATAGTGAGACCCTGTCTCAAAAAAATTATGTGAAGAAATTTACTTCAGAAAATTAAATGTCTTACAACAACATACCACAAATCAAAATTCACAAAATTTACATATGAAATAGTATTTCTTTGGTATTAAATTATTTTTCAGGAATATGACTTTGAGAATTAACTATTGAAGGAAACCTTTCCTTTGTCTGTGGCTATATTGTGACTAAGAGACTTGTAATCTGCCTGAACATCTTACTAAGAATAGAAGTTGACATAATCGTGTTTACATCTGTCCCAAGGCGTTGCTTGAAATACTAGATATCTGGGTAGATTGTCAACAACATTCACATTTTAATTATATATTTACTTATTTAGAGTAGAAATATTTTAAGACAACACTTTCAGACAGAATCTCATGTAGGCTAGGCTGTCTTCAAATTTGCAGTGTTGTGGAGGGTGGCCTTGAACTCCTGATCCTTCTGCTCCTACTGATTGTGGATGTTTACCTCCTCTCCTGACTGTTTTATATTCATCTTTCCTTCTTCCTTTTTCTTCTTCCTGTCATTTTTTTTGTGTGACATGGTCTCACCATAGACAGTCCTGAGTGGTCTAGAACTTGTTATGTGGCCTGCATTCAAACTCACTGAGAGATCTGCCTGCCTGCCTCTGTTCCCTGAATGCTGGGATTAAAAGCATGTCCGTCCATGCCAAGTTTATATCCATTTTTAGAAATTAATTTTTAATAAAGTCTTCTTTACTGTCTTCCTCATGACTTTCTGTTCTGTATCAAATGCTTTATCTGTAGTTACTACCTCATTTCTGTTTCTGCTCAACTGAAATACACATCATTTATTCACTCAGCAGCAGCATCTTCCTTGTCAAACAAACCAGAAAAGGAACTTTCTGTGTATGTTCTTTTGACTAATCAAGAATAATCCACTCAAACATAATATTTTTTTCTTTTTTTATACTATCTTTTTAAATTATCAAATCATAATTTTTACTTTTTAACACAGGGATTATAAACACAAAAATGGAGGATGTGGGGAAGGGGATGACACAGGAGCATAGGTGTTCAGGGGGAGTACAGATATCTTTTAGAACAGGGTATCAGCTGGGTAAAGGTTCAGGGGACAGGTCACTATGACTCTGCCTATGATTCACTTGTCCTTATCTAAGTTGGTACTATCTGCCAAGGCTGCCTATTTACAAGGTCTATGACTACTCAGGCTGGTAGATTTCCACAAAAGCTGCCTGTTTACAATAGCTTACAGCCATCTGTTTCAGTGTTTTTCCACAGAGACCCAAGACTTTGTGTTAGCAGGCATATATGCCAGGCCTATTGCTGATTTTAGGCTTTTTATGGATGCTTTTAGACCTTCAATGTATAAGCAGGGCTGCCCCATATAGGGCTGCTTCTATACTTCTCCAAGTATAGAAGGACCATGGCGATTCTCATCTTGCCAAGGCAGGGATAGAGGCCTGACTTCCAGTAATTAAAGGGGACATTGTAATGGCTCCGGTCCTCCTGTTGTTGTCCAGTGAGGCATGAGGGCCATACCCATCCCGATGTCTTTTTCCTAGAGAGGGGATACTTTTGACATCAACCCCTATGCAGTCAGGCTTTTAAACATAATGATTTTATTATTGTTTTAATCCCTGAATTGCTTAGTTGAACATATTGATCATTATACTAAGATTTCCTTTAGTATATTTGACCCTAAAAGCTTGAATTGTAATAATAACAATGATAGTTAATTAACATGATCTTTGTTATAGACAATTTTATTCTGCATTACCCAGATACTTTTTAGGCAAAATGACTTGAACTCTTAAGTTACTTTTGTAATTTATTTTGCTTTTGAATATTTTCTTTTGTCTTATGAATATTTTGTGTTATGTAACACACCAAGTGAAGTGGAAACTTAAGGTTTCTTTGGAAAGTCAGTTATGTTGGATGGTGTTTTGCTGGGGCAAGCACGTTTTCATGAAGCAGACACAAGTGGAAGGATGTTTTGCTAAAGCAGACATGAAATGGAATGTTTTATGCTGAAGGAAACACAGACGA
The DNA here is from genome assembly GCA_030674055.1 of Rhabdomys pumilio. Taxonomy (NCBI): domain Eukaryota; kingdom Metazoa; phylum Chordata; class Mammalia; order Rodentia; family Muridae; genus Rhabdomys; species Rhabdomys pumilio. The sequence continues at coordinate 73,184,179 of JANHMN010000013.1, read as the reverse complement.
AAGGATGTTTTGCTAAAAGCAAGTACGGGAAAGAACACATGATGAAGGATTCTTCGCTAATGACACGCATGTATTGGTTTGCCTTACATTGTGTTGTTGAGCTCCGTTTGCTGTGACTCCATAGAGACAAAAGCACCAAAAACGTTCTCTTGAGATTCCTGCGTCTTCTTGCCACTTCCTCGGACTTGGGCTGATTGTTAGAGTGATGTCAGCTGATACAGACTCAGGTGGAGTTTTGCTAAGACAGACTCCCTTGGTAAGGCAAGACCTGTGGAGGATGTTTGGAGAGAGTATAAAGAGGACCTGATCGGAAAGTGATGGAGGCAGGATTTGCTTGCATAGCTTGCATAGTGTGCTAGCGTTGAACACTTCTTGGTCTCTTGTCTTTGTTGATCTTCATTTCATTGAGAGAGGTACAGCAAAGAACTCCTGGCACCTCTGGTGGTTCTGCTCACTCCTGCTGACTCGTGCCAATTTGGCTGAGGCCTGACTGTCTCTGCTAGATCATGCCACTGCTGCTGATTCATGTTTGCTAACCTGACACTACCAAACTGGACTGCTGGTATATTCGTGAAGTGTTTGCCAGTGATCGAGCTGCTGCTGCTGATTCCTGTGAACTGAACTGCTGACAGTGCAGATGGGATTTACTTCAAGGAATAAACAGGTCCACTGCTCCTGTATCCTAACAACCTTTCTTTTCTACTACCTCTGGTGGATGCTGGGCTAGAAGGGAGGTGAAAGCATTTAAGAACCATTATTAAAATTTGGTTTTTTAAAAAATTTAAGCCTACATACCAAGTTATAACATCAAGTCATAGTAGGGTCAAAACAGCCTAAAGAGTAAAAGTTTTATTTAAGGGCTGGAGAGAAGCTCAACAGTTAAGAGCTCTTGCTGTTCTTACAGAGGATTCAGATTTAGTCCCCACATTAGGCAGCTCACATTAAATCACATTAGATCAGCCCGGATCTTGTTTTAGGGGGTTGACACCCTCTTCTGGGCTCCATGCATGAGACCTGCACAAATGTGGTCCAGATACATATATTCAAGCACACATACAATTTCTTTTAAAGAAAATAAAACATTTTTTTAAAAGTGTGATTAGTTGTTTTTGAGGATTTTTGGTTTTGGTTTTGATTCTTTTTTGCTTTTTCGAGACAATGTTTCTCTGTGTAACAGTACCCTGGCTGTCCTGGACTCACTCTGTATACCAGGCTGGTAGATCCACCTGCCTCTGCCTCCCACATGCTAGGATTAAAGAGTGTGCCACTACACCCAGCCAAGTTTTTAATTTCTTATTATTTAACCCTTAAGGCTTAAATTTATAAATATGTATATCTGTGAGTGCATATAAAAATCAGACAAAAGGAAAAACATTTATTATCAACATACTGTATTTACTTCATACGTTACATATAGATTGTCTTCTAGAAACTTTTTTGGAATAAACTTTACTGAAAAGATATTTTGATTTTCAATTCAACTAAGTGATGATGCTGAGATCCCTCCAATTAACCCAGATTTCTGAGGCCATAGCTCATTTCATAGTGAACTTATAACCTTTGAATTGAGATTTAGCATTTGCTTGTAAGTACCTGTTAATTTATGCTTTTCCAGAATTGTGTGGAGAATGGTGATTGGCTATGTTTGGCATAATTATTAGTGTCTATTAAGCAAATGGAGAAAAATGGAGAAAGGTAGACTTAAAACAGAGGAAGGGGCCGGGCAGTGGTGGCTCACGCCTTTAATCCCAGCACTTGGGAGGCAGAGGCAGGAGGATTTCTGAGTTCGCAGGCCAGCCTGGTCTACAGAGTGAGTTCCAGGACAGCCAGGGCTACTCAGAGAAACCCTGACTTGAAAAACCAAAAACCCAAAACAAACAAACAAACAACAACAACAACAACAAACAGAGGAAGGGGCTTTTAAAAACCACAGTTGGAGGCTGCAAAGATGGCTCAGCAGTTAAGAGCACTGACTGCTCTTCCAGGGGTTCTGAGTTCAATTCCCAGCAACCACATTATGGCTCTCAACCATCTGTAATGGGATCAGATGCCCTCCTCTGGTGTGTCTGAAGACAATTCAAATATGTAAAAATAAATAAATCTAAAAAACAAATCCCACAGTGGAATAAGCCCTGTCAAGCTGATGCTGTGATGAGCATATGCTTGCCTCTCCCACTGGAAGCCAGGATGTGAGGTTCCCTGTGAGCCTTGTAAGATTTACAAACTTATTAGTATATATTAACTATGCAAAATGAGGTGTTTTATCCTGACATTTACAAATACAATTGATTTTGAAGACATCAGATCAAAAGTCTCCAACTGAGGATACAGTTGAGCCCTTGCGTGTGTAATCTCCAGTACCTGCAGCTCCCCCTCCCTTCTTTTTCATAATTCTTATAGAATGCAGGGATTACAGTGAAAAATAACCAGAAAAGGAAAGCAGCCTGCAGATTACTACTAGACTAGGTCCTGCCCTCTTCCCCACAGTCTCTGTGGCTTGAAACACAAGGCAGAGATAAACGTAAAGTTTTGGAAAAGTACTGCACATTTAATCCAGGGAAGGCAGACAGAGGCATAGCCCAGGTCATGGGCTTAGCCACTGCCACTGAATTTTTATCCTTCCTTTAGAGAGCCAACAAATACACAGAGAGAGGCCTATTTCTAGCAAATCTAGATAAAGAGTAGATAGGAATAAATTTAACTTCAACATTGCTGTCCTTTGGCTCCCAAACCACTGCTGCTTGGCAGAATTGTTTACTTTCTTGTCTGTCTAGATTTACATGTATGGGTGTACCTTTATTTTGGAGCTGAAAGGCTGCCACTCAAGTTCTGTGGATAAGCCTTTTACCTGTGTTGACAGAACTCTACAGGGCAGCCCAAGCAAAAGCATATACTTGTTGCTAGGACACGAGGCTGTCTCCATAGCAGCAAGCCACTGCTGTTTGCCACTCTCTTGGCTAATAGCACATACACCTGTTCCTTAAGAAATGTGCTGCTTTTCTTTTAATAAATCAAACACTCAGTAGGAAATAGCATAACTGCATGTCTATGGCTTCTCTGTAGCTTTCCTAAAGAAAATTTCAAACACAGAGCTGGTGACATATCAGTCTTGGATACAGAAGAAAATATTTTCCATGATCGACTGATTCACTTATGTTTTTCAGCTCACTTAGAAGCACAGAGAAACTGAATCAACATGGTATATTTCTGAGACTACATTTGTTCTCCATGGTACTCAAGGGGTGAGCATATTTTTATGAGTTTTTCAGATATTACCCATGATGTCTTTTTAGGAAAGTCATGGTTTTTTGTTTTTGTTTTTTTTTTTGTTTGTTTGTTTTTTTGTTGTTGTTGTTTTGCTTTGCTTAATCATACTAGTATCTAATTGTGAAAAATTACCCCCATTACAGCCTAAACCAAAGACCAGGACTTGTGTGTGTAGACAAAGAAAGGGATGGGTGGGGAGGCGTCAGTTTTAGAGCACATATTATACTTTTTCTTATCTACCCATAAGTGTCAAATACCTGGCTTTAAGAATGTCAAAGTCTCAGGGTCTGGAGAGATGGCTCAGCTGTTAAGAACATTCGTTGCTCTTCCAGAGGTCCTGGATTCAATTTACAGCACCTATATGGCAGCTCACAGCTGTCTCTAACTCCTGTTCCAGGATATCCGACACCCTCACACAGACACGCGTGTAGGCAAAACACCAATGTACATTAAAAAATATTTTAAAACAGGCTGCCATGGTTTGTGCTGAGTCTCCTATTGCTGAGGAAAGCACTAGTATATACAGTTCTTAACCTCTTCAGTCAGTTTTATCTCTTATCACCACCTCACTACCCTAAGACACAAGTATAACTGTGTGAACTAGTAGGCTACAGAATTTAATTAACGAACACTGTCAATCTCTCCTAATATTGACTGTCTTAAGCAGGACTGTTGACATCACACACACAACTATTACTTTCATTTTCTCTTTCCCCCCTTCTTTGGTGAAACAGGGTGTCACCTATATACTCAGGCTGGCCTCAATTTCACAGTAATCCCCCTGGCTCTGCCTTCCAAGTACTGGGATTGGTTAACTGGCACCCCAGCAGACTTCACACATCTGTGGTTCAGACATTTTCTTCCTTGAAACATACATACTAAGCTCAGGGTCTAAGGAAAGCAAGGCTCAGATTGATAAGACCTCAATAGCACATAAATCCTACTCTTTGAAAAGAAGTCTTGCTATTTAATGAAGCCCTAAAAGCTATTACCAATTAGACATGAGAATTTGGCCTAGATGGAAAGATTAAGTGACCAAACAGAATGGAACACACATAAAACTGATGGCTCACAGTAGCTACAAAACTGGCTTCAGAAGGAAATTATTTCACTTTACAGAGAGTCTCTGCAAGCTTTGAAAACAGAGCCTAAAGGGCCCATCAAGGTGGCACACACTATCTGGGGGTGATGATGTTCCAGCCATATTTACTTTGACTCAGGATTCTTATTTGTTTCTGGTTAGCTGCTTTCCTGAACTTGATTGCCCAAGCATATGTCATTATAATTTATATTCTCACTATATGTCATTATTGTGTGACAGATTTATCCTCAGGAGGACACATACAACACACATATGCACATGTCTATGCACCCCAAATAAGGATTTCCATATAAGACCAAAGTAAAGGATATCAACAAGTCTGACTTGGTGCACCAATGAGATTATCAGGGTTACTTATAGAATTGTGGATAAGAGGGTTACTAACAGGAACAGAAAGGACTCAAAGAAATCTGTATCACAGAAGCCCATCCAGCACTGGTGACAACACACAAAAGCGGAGACCAGAAACAGACTACACAGCTTGTAGGCAACACACAAATTGAAGAGCTTCCTTTCCAGGTGGCTCAGTTGTTTTGATCTTCTTCCAAAGCAGGTTGTCTGGTTTTTGTTTCTTCTAGGCAGTTTAGCTGGTCACTGCTCTTTCCAAGTGGCTGGATTTGTCTCAGATTGATTTTTAGTAGTTTTTAATGTTTACTTTTGAGGTGGAAGCGAATCTGATCAGTTTTAGGGACTTCCTGAAGCTGTTTTGAGTTGTTTACTTCCTGTGTTTATGCTTTCCCCTGGAGTATTTCACCCTCCTTAGACTATCCTGTTGTTTCATCTCCTTAAAAAAAAAAAAAGAATCTATCTTAAGTTTCCAGCCAAAATGGAAGGTTTTAATCTCAGAGGAAATTGCTATATAGCATTCACCTATACTATATACCTTTATACTTTATCTATGGGAATTATAGTTCATGATTTTCAATAGATATCTGAAATCAAGGTAATGATAGAACCCCACATATAACATGTTTTTTCTTATACATACATACACACATACAATAAAGCTTAATTTAGATGTTAGGCATATTAGGAAATTAACAGTAATATTAACGTAGACAATTAAAATAATATGCTATAGAAATTTATTCCTTCTCTCAAAGTATCTTCTGCTTTTACATTCTCAGGAAAACAGAACATTTTACAGCTTCTATTTTGCATATCTAAATTTTTAGAATCGATTCTTTTGCATTTGGAGAAATATTAGAAAGCAAAAATGATTTGCTTGAATAAGAGTACTATGGTACCATAGTGGTCTGATAGGTACCAAGTGATAATGGGAAGATAGCATATACACTGTGAACAGACTGAACAAAGAGATGATTTACATCCTGGACAAAATGGAGATGGCATGAGACTTTATCATACTACTCAAAATGGTATGTAATTTAAACTTTATGGATTGTTTACTTCCAGAACTTTCCACTTAATATATTTAGCCATGACTGTAGACAACCAACTGAAATGTGGAAACATTAAAGAACTGGGGGACTATTGTTTTGCCTCTAATTTGTCTCATTCTGATGCAATCAATACAATAACCAGATAATCTCTATACCCAGTGAGGGCCAGTTTCAGCTGATAAGGGTGCTTGCCCCAAGTCTGAAGACCTGAGTTTGTCCCCTGGGACCCCCATGGTAGAAAGAGAGAACTGACTCCTGAAAGCTGTCCTCTAACCTCCACACCAGCACTGTATTACACATATCCACCCAGCCACACAATAAACAAATGAAATGTAATAAAAATATTAATCTATTTCCTAATGCAGCATTCTATAGACTTATAGACTATAGATCCAGGCTTCTGGAAATAAGACTGTAAACTAACAATAATTTTTATAGGTGCTTCTTTATAATAATACATAGGACACACCAACTTTGAACCCCAGTTATTTATATGGTATAAGTATTACAAAAAATTACTAAATCATAGTATGCTTAGAACATTATCAATTAAAAAAATACAGAAATTTGGGCCAGGCATGGTTTGTACACCATTAATCCCAGCACCCAGAAGGCAGAGGCATACACACAGACATAAAATAAAACAAAATACTTTTTTTTGAAAAGGTTGCCAGCATCTGCCCTGCCACACTTACCAGTAGTGGTCAAGTGCTTTATTGTGAGGCTAAAGGACTTTATTGGTCTTTGTTCAATCTCTTCATAGAAGTTTCACCCATAACCTCAACCTCTCCCTTCACTGACCTGTTTAACTTTCCCCTGGCCTCTACTGTTCTTTCCCTTGGAATTTTCCTCCCTTTTATTAATATTTAAGTCTTCGCTTCTATGAGGTATTCCAAGATTTTGGCTCCAATTTGTATAATTTCCTCATGTGTTCCTCTTGTCCAGTGTTCCTCAAGTTCTCAGCTAATTAGGGTGATGAGATGCTATGTGTACTGGGACAAGAGTAGGGGGTGGAGAAACACAGCTGGTCTCAGTCAAACTATACTCTTACTTGTTTGCTTGCTTTTGAGAGAGGGTTTGCTGCATTATTCATGCTGATTTAAGACTCCTGGGTTCAAATTATCCCAAATACCTGGGGTTGTAAGCACACACCATATTTGGTTCTCAGGCAATAATTTGAAGTAGATTTAGTGTAAATTTATTTGACTACAACTACATCTAGTGTACAAAGAATGTATTTCTTACTTGTAACTGCAGCTGAGATTTTCATCCTTAGCCTCATGATAACAAGAAATTGTCCCTCATTAAGCCAGTCAGTGCATTGCCTTTGCCAGAGTACTCAGGAATAGATATGTGACTGTGCTGGGGTAAGTCTTGGAACATCTGCTTGGAATATTTTGAACCACAGAGTGGAAATATGAAGCATAAGTAGTGTCTTGCCACTAAAATGGGATTTTTTTTTCTAGGAAAGATGTCAAAGAAATGGATCTAAATGGGAGAAAGAAAAATAGAAATGTACTTTTGTCCTTTATATTCAGTTGTGTCTTAGACTAGATGTAACCATGAACTTCAAGTTTAGTTAGCTATTTAAGTTTCTTGTTTGCGTCCCTCGTTTAGATGGTGTTTCTTAAACCTTAAAATCAATGTGCTGGACATGGTTGGAGCACACCTTTAATCCCATCACTTGGAAGACAGAAGAAAGTAGACTTCTGTAAATTTGAGGCTAGGTTTACAATGTGTTCCCAGCCAGCCAGGGTTACTCAGTATGACCCTGTCTCAAAAAAAATAATTCTGACACTATATTTATCTTTCTGTTATTGCATAAATATTAATGTAACATGTGACAAAATATAAAACAAAGGTCTGGATGCAAGTTTCCTATAACTGTAATGCCTTTCTGCACAAATCCAATTCTGAAAAATGACTGGAGACAGATTTATTTAAAATAGCTTTAGGCCTTTGGTTACTCTAGTTCCATACTAGCTCTTACAACTTACTTACTTACATTAGCCCATTTATATTATTCCCTGTCTGCCACATGGCCTGTACTTCTCAGTCTCTACAACTGGGGCCTGCTTCTTCCTCTGGCACCAGACCTTTTCCCAGAATTCAGTCTCCCCTCCCCCCAGAAGTCCCACTGGTCCTCTCTTGCTTAGCTATAGGCAGAATATCAGGCTGTTGCATCATAACCATTTTCTTCTATTTAAGCAAATTCACCATGTCATCCAAGAGGTTGTTACGAAATGAAAGAGGTTATAGCTCTGTAGTAGAGTTCGTTGTTCACATTAAGAAGACCCAAATTCATGCCCAACACTCTCCTGCCAAGTTAAAACATTAAAACTAATGAATTCTTGATTCAATTGTCCTATGTGAAATTCAATATATATATATATTTGAAAAGGGGTGTTATTACTGAATTGTTAACGTAGAAACTGAAAGGACTCTAGCTGCCTGAGCATGACAAACATGGCTCTGGCAGACCTTGCCTTTCTCCCATTCCCTCTGTCTTGCTAAAAAAGCATTTAGATTAGATTTTTAAAGCTAGCCACTAAGATCTATTTCCTTATTTAGCCATTTCTTCCTCCTGAGGTTGGCTACTAAGGTCCAGCTATCAAAGTGTTGAAGTCTAGCAATCAAAAGCCCCCTTGAGGCTGCCCTAATTAACATGCTCAAACAAAATTAACCAACTCATTCTAACATACGGTTTCCCCTATTACCTTTACAAAATGTTATTATTTGGCTGTGTACCAAGTCTGTCTCCTCTCTATCCAAAAGCAGTCCTTTGTCCTCAGAGACAAATATCCTTTCCCCCTCATTTCTATCTCCTGTCTTTGTCTCTTATTCTTTGCCCTTTGTCCCTTTGGGGAAAATACATCTCCTTGTGCTGTAAACTTGGTCTTGGGGTGTCTTGAGCTGATACCAGTTCCTTAAAAAACTATTAGAGATCATATCATGTATTCAGAGGTTTTCACAGATCATTTATGCTTTTATTACATTTTACTTATTTTTTGAGGGGTATACAAACATGCCATGGCTTTCATGTACTAATCAGAGGACAGCCTGACACAGCTGATTCTCCCCTTCACCATGTTGGGACCTGCGGACTAAAGTCAGATTGTCAGGATGGCAGGCAAGAGCCTTTACCTTTCGAGTCATCTTGCTAGCCCCATTTATATTTTTTAAAATATAAATTTTAAATTATAAAATATTTAAATATGTGTATAAATGTGTATATAAATATATTTAAATATATTTACCACATTTGATTTTTAAAACTTGTTCACCCAGTCCTTCTTTAAGTTTTTAAACTGATTTGAGATGGTTAGCCTGTGAGTTAAGGGCCTATAGCAAATTCATGGCTCTGAGTTTATTGTTAGGGTGTTTTCTATATTTTATTTAGAAATAGCTGAGAGGAGTTAACAGACAACAGTCCAAATTGCCTTACATGGATAGTTGGTTTTCAAAACGTCAGAAGTCCACAGAATTGATGTTACAAACATTTCTGTATTAATGTTCATTTTGATTAGATATCTGTCTGCTCCTGACAGCTTCCTGTCTTGGATTCTAAGAAGAAATTGAGCATCTTTGGAGTTACTCCAGTTGTGGTGAGACAGCCACTAGACAAGAATTGCCTCTTTTCATCTACAGACAAATCACTGTCCAGAAGAGGACACATTTGCAGAATAGTTGACTGATTATATCTGCCAAGACAGAGTAATCAGCCCTTAATAATTCTGCATCACTTGGTCTGTCAAATGATCCTGGGCCAGAAGGCTGAAGATTGAATGCTCCAACGTTTTGTAGTATAGGGACTGTCCAGGTACTCAGTGGTCTCTATAATTTGGCTAAGTTTTAGAAGCTACGCTTGGTGCTTCCCATAATTTCAGTTAACTCAGTCATTCTGGATTTCTGACGGGTTTGAAGACTTATAGTCTCATAGCCAACCCCAGCTATTTACTTTGAGAGAAAAGGTTTGAGAGGATGGTTTTCAGCTGACATTCATTATAAAGCCAAGAAAAAAAGCCAGGTTCAGAATTAAGTCTTTTAGTTAGGAGGGACAGTCTTTTAGTTAGGAGGTTCTGTTTAGTCAACAAAATGATGGACTGGATATTAGGTCTATCTTGTACCTTACTGATACAAGTTGGTCTAGTTATGCTCTAATTGTATTCTAAGAAAAAAGTTTTATTTTAACAGGAACGGTGATATGTAGGAGGAGCTAAGGTGGGAGGAGTAAGAGGAGGAAGATAAGGAGTAAGGAGAGGAGGAGCTAGGTGACAAGAGTGGGGGACACTGAGGTGGATGTTTGCATGTCCCTGCCAGTCAAAGATAGTTGATATATCTAGGTTGAGTATTGGGTTACACTTCTGATTGATATTGAGCATTACCAAACTTATAAAGCCTTTGATTAACATTAAAAAATAGTATAAAAGCAAAAAGGAGAAGTGGGGGTGGGATAGGGGTTTTCTAGGGAGGGGAAATGGAGAAAGGGGATGGCATCTGAAATGTAAATAAAATATTCAATAAAGATTTTTACATAAAAAACTGGAAAAAAACTTGTTCAATCTACCATAGAAATATTGAAAAATGTATTTATATAAAACTGACCACAGTTAGGTGGTACCAGAACCGAAAGGTGAAATACCCTCAAAAACATAATCTCTATTTGTAGTTATAATAGAAAAACAGTGAATGGTTTACCTCTCATCTTAAATAACTAGAAAACTATATAAAACATATGAGACAGTGTTTCGGCAGACATTGGATGATAGGCAATCATGGCTGTAATCCACGGCATAAGGGAAGGAGATGAGGAAAGAATCCTACAGGGATTGTAGCTTGTAGACCACAAGCAGGGAACACAGGCAAAGGCCAGGGGTTTCTTGGGCTAGGGAGGGAGACAGGACTGGGAGTTTAGGGCAGCTAAATCTTATAGGCAAAGTATTAAAGAAAGAAGAAGCAAACAAAGAAACAGTATCTCCCAGATCTCAAAGAGCCCCTTGAGTTTTGCTATATGTGGGGAGACTACAGAGACTTACAAGGAAAGAGAATTAACAGGAAGAAAATCCCTGGAGTGCTAGTCCCACAGGACCCCACAGTGCATGCTGCCACCAGCCCTAGGCTGAGGCCTCAGAAAGGCGCTGTCTCAGGAGTGGGCTCAAATTCAAGATGTCGTGAGGAAAGGGATCAATGGTTACCTGGGACCTCAGCGACAAAGGGGTTTCGTGTAAATATTCATATAAGTGAACTGTTTGTAGTAGTGGGTATGTTCTAGAACTGGACTGTGGTAATGACTGCATAACTGTATACATCACTAAAGTGACTCAAATACATATGTCTAGTGGTTGTATTTTGTTACTTATAAACTTATCTCAACCAACCAATTGAACACACTGTAACACTATATATTACTGAAGTAATTTTCAAATATTCTTTTTATAGTCTGTGCTTTGATTTGGGTAGGTGACCATTTCCCTTTGTGCTCACAGGCCTTTCTATGCCTGCCCCAGTTACCAAAATAATGACACAGAGGCTATATTTATTTATAAGCTTTTGGCCTTAGAGCTAGGCATTATTTCTCACTATCTCATAACTTAGTTATCCTGTTTATACTAATCTAAGTTCTGCCTCATCGCTGGCTAGTTACCTCTTCTTCCATCCTCTCCCACTTCTTCCTCCATGTCAGACTGACTGAATCTCCACTGCCTGACTCCTTCCCACCATCCTTTTTCTTTCCAGAAGTCCTACCTTACTATTTTGTTATAGGCCATAGGCTTTTTATTTTAACCAATCAGAAGGTGATGGAGAACACTGTTTACAAAATACTAAGTCAGAAGATGCTTTTTTAAAAAATTTTTAATGACAAAACCAAAAACATATCTAAAAGTGAAGCTTCTGGAAAAATCATTTGTTCTTTCCTGTCTTGTATCACTCCTCAAACTTGACCTTGGCCTTCCACTGGCCTTACATTTCAAAGCTGGGTCCCAGAACACATCCTTATTGACAACAGTTTTGTCCGAGAAGATATCCACAGAGTACCTTGTGGGCATGAGGTAGTTGTAGTTAAAAACTTTCACAAAGGACTTGATCTTTGATTTTTTGGCAATTTTCTTCTTGCTCACAACAGCTGTCACTTTTTGGGGATAGCAGTCAACTCCGGGCACCAAGCATGGCTGCAAGGGTAGTCTGAGGTGCCATCATCAGTGGTCTTCACGATTACGGCTTTGCATCCCAAGTAGTGTCCAGCCAGGACCAGCACCACTTTCCTGGGTTTCATGAACTTGCCCATTTCGACAGCAAGCAGTAGACACACAGCAGAAAGGAAAGAAGAACACTTCCCAGGAGATGCCTAACAATACCAAAATCTGGCCTGTAATCACATCTCTGCCATTTCAGAAATCAGCATGTGAATAATACAGGGATAACCTTTACACAGTGTACAAAATCATTACTCCAACATCCCTTCCATTTGATTAAGTTTATTGAGGATTAGAAGTGAATTTTACACTCCCTTGTAACTTCTCTAGTAACTAAGTGGGTTTCCTACACATAAAAAATGGTCAGCGAATATTTGTTGGATGCTTTATGACAAATAGCTTACTTCTTACATTCCAAGCTTTGGCTTTTTCTTGTTTGTTAAACGTTGTTGCATGGATTATTCTACCATCCCAAACTCTAGATGTGTAAAGTCATAGTATTTCTTGTGACTATATTTCTTAAAGCACGTCTTTAGTGAAAAGGCAAGAAGTGACTGCAGCAGTCGAGGATAAGTTGAGCAAGTGACAAGGACTAATTTGCATGGCCTTCACATCCAAAGTAATGGATGCAGTGCAAAGGGAGAGGAGGAAAGACGATGGTGTCACCTGCGTTTGCCTAACAGTTCATTCCCCTTGTCTGTAAAGGAAAAATGGGGGCTTAGAGAGGGAGTTGAATGGAAGTATTTTCTGCATAAGCAACAGGTTTGAGGACCAATGTTCAGATCCCTTAAATTTACAGTAGCTATAGAAGCTTGTTTGGAACCCCAGCACTTGGAAGGTGAACACAGGAGACCCCAGGAGCGAGCTGGCTAAACTAAACTTATTGGCAAGCTGTGGGTTTAATTGAGAGACTCTATATCAATATATAAGACAGTGGGTCACTGAAGAGGACTCCCAATATCAACCTTGGTCCTGTGTGGACAGGCACATGCACCCACAGACTCACATGTATCACACACACACACACACACACACACACACACACACATACACACATGAAAAAAAAAATGAGAAAACTGTAGAGGTGTTAAACTTGTGAATTATGACACAGAGAATAAGTAAATAAATAATTGAAAGTTATTTTCAGGAACCAGAAAAGCTACAAAGGACACACCTTGTTTCAATGGTATCCCAGAAAATGTAGAGAAATTCATAAAAACCACTTGGGATATTGTGTTGGACTAACTCAAAATTCTCGAAGAAAAAAAAACAAAAAAATGACTATTTTATGTAAACTGAATAAAAATAAGACATAATTTTTGCAGAACTCCTTTGAGACAGATGGAATTAGTTCAGCTACCAAAAACAAACAAGCCTGGGCCTGAGTTAGTGCACACTAAAGTTTCCGTGCTACTTGGTGAAGCTGCTATGGAATACCTATTGCTGCCTCTAGGGATAGCACGAGCTGTTTGGAAGTTATTCTCTCTCCTCTATTTTTGCTGACAGAGGATTATCTGCTGTCCCCTTCTGTGCAAGAACAATTTTGCCTGATTCAATTACTAGCATTTTAAAAATGTTTGTCATCTAATGAGTCTGGGGAGAAAAGTTATAAGGAAGGTTGGTGTTTGGAAGATCCACTTTATAAAAGTTGATCTCAGTTTGTTCACCTTTCGCAGTGCTGGCCATTGAGACCCACATGTGCCAGAGATACCACTCCCAACATCTCTGCACTGCTGTCTTTGGGACAGCACACAACACACAGGTTTATATTACTCTCAACTTATAGTAAAATAAACATGAACCACATGAGACATCTTTATTTCATCCTGTGGATTTCTGGTCTTTCCCTTAGTTTTAAAACACCCATCTGTTTATTTGTATGGATTTGTGCCTATACCTGTGCCTATGCCACAGCTTGCATGAGGAGGCCAGAAGAGTTGCTCCTCTCTTCCTATCATTTGGGCTCCTGGGGATCAAATGCAGTTGTGAGGCTTGCCGTTAAGTGTCTTTGCCACCGGACCATAGACACATCCCCACTCTTCACCTTTATGGCTGCTTTGGTTTTTGTAGGCTTGAGATCAAACCTAGGAAAAATCTCTATCACCTTGGAATACCACTGAGCTACATTCCTTTCATTATTTTTTTTTTAAAAGATGAGGGGTTAAGTTTAAGATCTTGTTCAGTAACTCATAAAGACCTGAGTTCAGATCCCCAGGACTCATATAAAAAGCTAGGCATGACTTGAGTGTGCCTCTATACCCAACATTAAGAGGTGCTTGCTTGTAATCGGCACTTAGGAGGCTAAAGCAGAAAGATCATCATTAGTCTGAGTCCAGCCTGAGCTACAGAGTGAGAGACATTGTGTCACAAAGAAAGAATAAAAGGAGCCATTGAGAATTCTTGGTGGTAAAGATGCTTCCACCAAGGTGAGTTTGATCTCAGTAACTCACATAATGGAGGAAAAAAACTGACACACACACACACACACACACACACACACACAGAGAGAGAAACTAATATTTTAAAAAAGAAGAAGAAAGAAGAGAGAAATGATTAATGAACATTATTTTTTAAGGCAAGGTCTCGTTATATAAACTAGCTTGACTTTAAACTCTTGCCCTCCTCACTGCCAGGATTACAAGTATGTACCGCCCTACCCAGCTACTGAGAAAATGTTAACAGAGTTTTTTGCTTTAACTTTCTTTTAGAGGTTTTCTATATTTTAATAGTCTCGATAATTAAGCTGTTATTCAAAAAGTTAAAAATAAAAGCCAAAAACATTAAATGAATACAAAATTCAGCTCAATGCTTTCTTTTGAAGCCTTCACTGACAGGACTATTTTCACACAGCACTGAGTATACAACTTCCTTAACTGTGTTCCACTATGGGCCAGAAGCTTTCTAAAAAAAAAAAGAAAGAAGGAAAGAAAGAAAAAAAATTAAAACCCCCAAACCAAAAACCAACCAACTAACCAAACCAATGACTCTACTAGATACAAACCAAGAGAAATGAAAATATGTCCTTTTAAAGCCTCTTACATAAATGTTCCTAGTGGTATTGTTCATAGTGGCCAAAATGTAGACACAGCCCATGTATTTCTCAACTGATACAGGGACAAAACAATGTGATAATGATAATTAATAAATCATCTGTCTACACCCTTATCTTCAGAACTGTGAATGTTCTATTACAAGGCAGGAGAGAATTAATGTAAGACTCAGCTCTCTGTTATTGGTGTCACAGATGGGAGGAGGCCATTGTCCAAATAATTCAGGGATCTCTTGATTGCTAATGAAGGTGAGGATGCAGATTCTCTTTTTATTTTCCAGAAGAAATGTGTCCCTGACAGCACCTTAAGTTTAGGCCCATTGTGACTAACACTGTATGTTCTGCCTATAAAACTTTAAGACAATCAAGTCACATTGTTTACCTTTGTGAGTTTGTTACAGCAACACCAAACTAAGATAAACAGAATCTTACTCAGCACTGAAAGCAGCGAGTACAGACATGTGTTACGTGGATAAACCTTGGAAACAGGTGCTAAGTGGGTTGATGTAATCATAGAAGTCCACACGACATGTATTCCATCTCTGTAAAAATATCAAAAGTGGCAAATGTACAGAGACAGAAATATTAGTGGCTGAATAAAAAGGCAGCAAGCAGGGCACCTGCATTCGTCTTCACAATTAAGCTCACATCTGTGCCACCATGTTGTCATCACCATGGAAGCCCCTACCTTCAGTTGCTTTTGTCTGTGATTTTGTTACATCAGTGAGAAAAGTGCCTAGAACAGAAATGTAGACACAGCTCTTCACTATGTGGTCTCAGCTTATCCAGGGTCACAGCTCGGCTCCACCCTAAACTCTATGATGATTTGCACTTTCCCTCAGATGTTGCTTTTCTGTCCTTTCTTCACCTACACAGTGAGATGCTGTCTCAAATCTTCCTACCAAAACCCAAAACCCAAAAGGAGACATTCATTCTGCAATCTATATTCACTTAGTTGTATAATAACACACACACACACACACACACACACACACACACACACACACACCCTTACTGCTATTTAACTGTGTTCAACCAATTTTTTACAAAGAAGCAAAGATATGCAGGAGACAAAGAATAGTTTTTTTTTTCAGAAAATATAATCCAGACTATCAGGCATGCACATACATAAAAGTTACCTCCATTTATACTTTGCATAAACTATGCAATTTCCAGAATTTCCAAATCTCTGCTATGGAGATCTAATATGTCAGCAAGTTGTAAACTCAATGTAGTGAGTTATGGCTATTATTTGTGACTATTATATTCTTTTTGTTTGTTTGTTGTTTTGTTATTGTTTTGAAACAGGGTTACTCTGTATAGCCCTGGCTGTCCTGAAACTTGCTCAGTAGACTATTTCAGACAGGCCTCAAACTCACAGAGATCCACCTACTTTTGCCTCCTGATTGCTGGGATTAAATGCATGAGCCATCAGTATGACTGTTACTCTGAAACACCAGAAGACTGGGGTTATAGATCAATTGTATGCATAAAATTCTGGGTTCAATCCCCAGTATCACATATGATTAGATACAGTGATACAGTTCTGTAATACCAGCAGCACTCAGGAGATGGAGGCAGGAAGACCAGAAGTTTATCTTACATGGTAAATTCAAAGCCAGCCAGGGTTACATGAAACATAACACACACACACACACACACACACACACAGAGGAGTAGCACAGGAAATATCAGAATCATTGCACAGAGTAAAATGAATACTATTTGTGAAACATTTGCTTCAGTTTAATATAGTATGTTTGTGTGTTCTATGTTTATGTATCAGGAAAGCAGAAATTATGCCAGTGTATTTTAAACAGAGATAATTTAAAACAGGAAACTGTTACACAGATGAAAACATTGAGAAGTTGAGCTGAAGACAGTAAAGCATGTAAAGCAATGGCAGGAACTGCTAATTCCTGTTGGCTGCCGGGATGAAGAAAACTGGCAGAGTTGTTGGGTCCCAGAGTTGGGTTATCCAACAAGGCTAGAATCAAAGGGGGTCATTTTGTCTAGAGTAGTCCTAGAGAGAGCGCTTGTCTAGAGCTCTAGAATGTTTCCACTCTTCCTTCTCTCCTATTTCAGGCAGTGTTTTATATGTTAGTTTTAGCCACTTGTTAGTTGGCAGCCTGAAGAGCCTCAAAGATGTAGCTTGTAGGATGGACACTCTTGTATAATATAGAGGAGAAAAGTAAAGACTGAATTCAAAAGCAAATGGCCAGAGGCTAGCACAGTGGCAAAGCAAACTGAGGAGGGTCAGGGTCTAAAGGATTTGAACACATTACATTAGAGGACAGAGTTGGTTTGTAGTTTATGCTGTTCTTAGCCTACATAGAAAAACAGAACCACAGTCTTGGTCCTTAGATGCCAAATTCTGCCTAAAAAATTTCTGTGTATGTGTGTGCATGTGCATATATATGTTTGCATCTATGTATGTGTGTGTGTGCACACGCACATGTACACACACAAGGTACAGGTGATCTTTGAGTGTCCTTCCTCAGGAGGCTCTCACTTGGACCTGGAGCTCATCAAGCCAACTACTATATCCTGCATTTTACATGAGTTCCAGGGATTAACTCACATCCTTATACTTGTACACCAAGTATTTATCAACTAAAGTCTTTCTGCAGCCTGACTTGTACCCTTTTGATATACATAAGGAGGGCAGTTTGGAACAAGTTATACTGGGAGATTAATCTGCTTCTCCTAATAGTTTACAAAGGCCTTTACCAGAGAAAAGAAAATTTGGGCTGGAAATAATTGCATGGAGAATGTATCCAAGCAGCAAAGGAACAAAACACATCCTTCTAAAGGAAAACTAAGTAGTTAAGAACGGGTAAGGTAGGCATTAAATTGCATCTGTTAGAGGCTGTGTGAAGATTCTATTAATTGACTGGATCTATGAGGAAGCCAACAGCCCAAATGTATGGTCACCACCCTGTTCCTGACTGATGATATCTGTTCCCCTAGTTCCAAAATTCTGACCTTCAATTATTTAGTTTATGGCTGCATGCCAAGAAGTGGCTCTCAATAATCCCTCACCAAGCTGTCTGCAAGCCCTTTACCACTTACATGAGTTTGGATCTTGTTGGGAGGAGCTGACTTTAAGCAGAAAGCAGCTAGAAAGCAGCTATCAACTTTGCAGCCATCTGGAGCCATATACCCTGATGAGAGACTTGTTTTTCAATAGCCTACAACAGCTGAAGCACACTCTGACAAACATCTTGTTTATCTCACATAGCTTGTTTTGCTGTTTAGTGACCCCAGCTGCATGGTGCATGTGGTAAAATGTCTTCACCTGTGTTCTCCTGCTTGTGCTTATAAATACCCAGGATTTCCTTGTAATAGTGTCAATGAGAGACAATAGGTGTCAAGAGGAGTCGATATTCATCAGTAGAGGGGAAATAAAGGAGTAACAAGACTTGACTACACACTCTGGTTTGTCTCCATTCTTCTTGTCTCTTGCTCCTCTATCTCTACTCTCTCTCTTGACTAGAGCACTTAGCCCAAGCGTGGGGCAGAGTGGTCTGAAACATAGTGGCCCCCAAGTGAGGGGCAGAACAGAAAGGTGCGGATCTTTACAGAGTGGCGCCTAAAATGAGGCTCCAGTAAGCAGGGATACAGTGAAGGACACCACAGGAATTGGAAGTGGTCATCCTCCATCCTGCACTGGAGAACCAGTCAACTGATGGAACTGCCTTGGCAGTGGTGCTCAATGTGAGACAGCAAGAACGAGAGACCCAGTGAGAGATGTTACTGGAAGAAGGGTCTGCCAAGAATTCAAAACTGAAACAAAGGTGATTGCAGGGAGACCAGTAGGTCATAGTAACGAAAATGGGGCAAGAAATAATTAAGCAGAAACAGATAAAGGCTTTAAAGATTCGAGGAGTAAATTGCAGGCTGCTCTGAGTCAAGAAAGCCAAACAGATAAATAGATAAAGGTTATAGTAATGAAAATGGGGCAAGAAATAAGTGAGTAGAAACAGATGAAAAAGGCTTTAAAGACGAAAGGAGTAAATTGCAGGCTCCTCTGAGTCAAGAGAGCCAAACAGATAAATAGATAAATAGAAGATTGCTCTAGGCAGAGAGTTGAGCAGAATGATAATGTTAATTGATTTAACTTTCAAAACAGGTGTGATTCTGAGTTGTGTAGTTATATTTTTCCTCTGGATAAAAGGTTAATATAAAGGCTTTTCTAGTTACTGGCCAAAGGATAGACAGATTTGGGAAAAAAGGGTTTTCTATGAGTTTTCTGATGAGGTCATTAAGGTAGTAGTTATATCTTCCAGAATTATATGGATCAGACATGACAGAGGTAGGCCTCCAGAAGACTAGATTCCAGAGAATCAAACAAAATAATTATCTTGATGCTAAAATTTGTTTTGAGATTTGTATATTACAGAATACACAGCCTTGGTGAATGAATCTTATCACCTGTATGTTCACTGATGCCCTGGACTTCCATCTGGATGCAGTTAAGACAGACATCAGAGGCTTATCAATTTACCCTTCCCCTCATCCCTCTTCTAATATCTCAACGCCCATATTCAGCTTGAAGAAATTAATGAAGAGTCAGCACCCTAATTCCCTGGACTTGGGGACTGAGGTGGTTAATACTAGGCTGTTTTCTGGGGAGAAGTGATGGTTTTATTGGAACATGAAGGAAGAGCTAAAACTGATTACACAGCCATAATCCATTGGTAGAAATCTGTATAATTGTTACTAGTTGATGCAAATTCAAGGATTTCATTGGTATAATTTCTTCTATTGAAAATTTGTAGGTACAAGGCTTAGACCTTTTACTTCTCCAACAGGGGAAGTTGTGTGTTGCCTTAAAAAGAGTGTTGCTGTTATACTGACTATTTAGACATTAAGTCTCTTGTCTCTCGGGTTTATGCTGTTCAGCAAACAGATGGCTTTTGTACAGCAACAGATAGATGCTATTCAAATGAAACCCATACAGGTCCATTATTACAGGCTGGAAGTAGGGGACTCTGAAACCTCTGTCATCAAGACTGACGAGGATTAACCCCTAACTTACATGCTAAGCCGGATAGTCAATGACGTGTAAGAGAACATACCAAGACCCTTGCCCCTAAAAAGGGAGGCATCACCATCCTAAGACAGGAGCTCAACCAATGTCTGTTGAGTTATCAAAGGATGGGAAAGGTAGGCTGGGGTCCTTTGTTCCAACCTAGGACAGGCACGGTTTCCATAAGTTTTCCCAGCCTTCTCTTTTGAAAAAAATTTTAAAAGGGGGACCTGTTGGGAGCTGACTTTAAGCAGAAAGCGGCTAGAAAGCAGCTATCAACTTTGCAGCCATCTGGAGCCATATACCCTGATGAGAGACTTGTTTTTCAATAGCCTACAACAGCTGAAGCACACTCTGACAAACATCTTGTTTATCCCACATAGCTTGTTTTGCTGTTTCGTGATCCCAGCTGCATGGTGCACGTGGTAAAATGTCTCCACTTGTGTTCTCCTGCTTGTGCTTATAAATACCCAGTATTTCCCTGTAATAGTGTCAATGAGAGTCAATAAGAGTCAATATGAGTCAAAGGGGGCAATAAAGGAGTAACCAGACTTGACTACAGACCCTCTGGCTTGTCTCTATTCTTCGAGTCTCTTCTCCTTCTTCCCCCCACTCTCTCTCTTGCTAGACCCTGACCCATGGACCGGAGCAGCAGTGCAGGCTGGGACATTTTGGCCCCCAAGCCAGGCAGAGTACGGGTCACAACAGAATCTCACTTACTGTTTGAGCCCTTGTGATCACACACATCTCAGCACTTCTGAATTTCTCCACTTAGAGCAGTGTTTCTCAGCTATGCTGTGACCCTTCAATACACTTCCTCATCTTAGGGTGACCTCTAAGCATAAATTTATTTCATTGCTACTTCATAACTGTAAATTTGCTATTGCTGTAAATCCTAATGTAAATATTTGATATTTACATGTTTACAGGATATCTGATGTGTGACCCCAAAATGGTCTCAACCCCAGACTGACTCCATGATAGTGCAAAAACAACGTGCTTGAGCCACTTTCTTTTGTCTCACAACCATCTTTTTAAAAAGTGATTCTGGTTATATTGTTTTAAACACAACTAGATCATTATTTATTGAGAGACAGGCTGGCAGGCTGGATACTTTTGAAGACAATACATGTCACTTATAAATTTCATTTGAGCTGATGGTGGTCTCCAAGAATTTTACATGGTCTTAGTTTAATGACCACCAGATGCAACTATGCTGCCACCTACTGGTAGCATAGCATACATGCAAGGAAAGTACTTGCAGAAAAATAGGCTTCAATGCAAAAGAAAGTCTTGTTTCTCAGGTGCCAGGTGTTTATAGTGACCTTTCCTTAAGTTGGCTCTCTTTGATAGTAATAACATTTTATCCTGATTGTTTAACTCACTTACAAAGAGTATTCGCAGGTTTTATAAATAGATGTCAGTAGCTCATAAATGCCAAAGGTATCTATGTATATTTGTGACCAACAGTGGCTGTGTTTTTTGGTGTGAGGTGGCTTTTTTTTTTTTTTTTGACAATCTCACTATGTAATCCTGGCCAGCCTGGAGTTCACTGTGTAGACCAGGCTGGCCTCTAGCTTATACTTGCCTCTGCTTTCGAGTGCTGAGATTAAAGACTAGTGCCACCAGGTCTGGCTTGTACCTATGATTTTTAAAAGTATGATGACTAAATCTTTTAAAGTAAAGGTTTAGTGATTTGTTTTTGAACTTCTGTTTTAATATGATGACCCTACTATCTTTCTCTACCTTTAAAGAACATTATTCTGCTCAAATTTATCAATTCTTCCTTGGTAAAAATTCAAAACACAATTTTGTAAAAAGTCAGCTGCAGAATTCAGGGAAGTAAGAGTCTAGAGTGAGCATTCCACATAATAATAAACTATATTACTTAAGTAAACTACCTCAGATGAAGAGTGCTGAGACCAAGCCAGGCTAGCCTGAAAGGTTAGGTGACACCTCCTTTGAGGACCTGATGTTTACTTTAACTGGATGCTTGGGGACTGTGAATTGTGAGCTGAAGCTCATTTTCACAGTTGAATGAGGCTCAAGAGTTCAGTGGAAAAACAATTGAACTCTCAGCACAATTAGACATGAATGGCAGGCTCGGTTTTGTGGGACTAGGGAGGGGAGGGAAGAACATGAAGGTCAAGAAGGAGAAAGATCTCTGGGGGATGGGCCACATCATCTAAGCGGGATGTTGATCCCAAGTCAAGTGTGATGCTGTTCTTGAGTCTAGAGCACCTGAGGTAAAGATGAAAGCTTTAACAAGTTGACTGATGGATATGTGTGAGGGCTTCTTTTCCAGGAGGCCTAGGCTAGGAGATGGATTGTTGATACTATCTGTGAGGTAAGTTCCCATTGCAGAGGTTTTCTCCCCCAATTATTCCTGGGAATTTCTTAGATGAGCCAAACATAGATCCATCCACTTAGTAGGCCTTAAATAAAGTCTTTTAAAAAAAGTTTTAATGAAACCTCTATTTACAAACACAATTACTGAAAATAAAGTCAAAGCCAGCATGATGGCATTCTCCTGAATTCCTTGCCACTCTTCAAAACACTTGGGCAGTAGAGATAAGAGAACCATCCCCCCATACCTAAGTTCCATAGTGAGACTCTGTCTCAAATGCATATATAAATAAAACAAAATGTCTAAAAAGGTCAAGAAAGCAGAAGTATAAAATAAGAAGTCTGTTAGTTTGATGAGCAAGCAGACACCAGGCCAGTGGTATTAGGGGCAGAAATGATTGCCTGGGAGAAGTGTTTATAAAGAACCAGGGTTAGAAACAGGTGTGGACAGGAAGTACCATGAAAGAGACATTTGTGAAGGAGGAGGGAAAGGAAGGAGAATTAGAAGGAGAGTGGACACTCAGTTATAATAAAGTTTTGGCTAGGCCAAAAGGTAGCTCTCAGGTCAAAGTTATTCATTAGAGGAGCATCCTGTAGCAACGAGCCTTTGACTACACTCAAGGAACTGGGGGAACGGTGGTGTTAGTACCATAGGGGCTCTGCATCAAATCGTGTTTTCATTGCCTCATAGAGAGTCTTTGCAGTATTAGGTTGGGTGTGACCCACCCCATCCTAAACAGCTTTCTGACAGCTGCCAGGCTCAAGCCTCTAAGGGAAAGGAGCTGCAGAGTGGGCTGTTGGAAGCTGTTAATACAACGACAGCATGTCTAAAAGAAAGAAACAAACAAAAAGCCTCAGCTGAACTTCCCCAGCTAAAGGAAATAGGGAAGTAGCAGGTCTGCAAAGGTCACCATGGCAACCAGGAACCATATTTCCCTACCTCTGCAAGAAGGAGACCTGAATACCTGACTGTGAACTTTCACCAACTTTTCTCCCTTCCCCTATGAGTTTTGACTGATTACCTCTGACTGGTCTTGGTTTGTTTTTATTTTATTGTTGGTTGTTGTTTTGTTTTTATCGAGTGTACATGGCTATATTCAGCTAATTTTGGGCAAGCTGGGTTCACTTGGGCCTACCTAGTACCCTGTAAATTAAGCCTTTAGAAGGAGGTAGGATTGCTACAGAACCTAGGGAGGAAGAAAGAGGAGGACTTCCAAGCCTAACTCCTGGCTGGCTGGGAGACTGGCCCCAGATATTCCTATCTCTCTCTCTCTCTCTTTTTTAAAGATTCATTTATTTATCCTATGTATATGAGCACACCATTGCTCTCCTCAGACACACCAGAAGAGGGTATCAGATCCCATCACAGATGGTTGTGAGGCACTATGCGGTTGCTGGGAATTGAACTCAGGACCTCCGGCAAGAGCAGTCAGTTGCTTTCAACTGCTGAGTCATCTCTCCAGTCCCATTTCTATCTCTTTAGGGGAAAAAGCCTAAAGACTTCAGGGTCTGACTTCCAGCCAGAAGAACTCTCCAGCCTTTAAGATTCTATGGGAGAGAGACTTTTTGGAGACTTCCCAAGACAGACTTTTGATCCTGGAAGTGAGCTTGTTCGAGTCAGCCTCTAGGACTTAACCAGAAGCTGCAAGTAGTAAGGTCTCTTTCCAGCGTGGGCCTCAACAGACCAGAATTCATTCCCATAGCTTTTCACAATCTCTAAGACCTGATGTCTGTACTGGTGACTTACAAATGTGCTTGGTTAGCACACCGGAGACCACCAAGGCTGTCTGAGCTGTAATACTTCTCAGAGTTACGATGGCTCTCAGCCATCTCAGTTTGCTGCTTCCAAGAGTTAGAACCTGTTCTCATCCCATATGGCAATCTGTCTGTAGCTGTTTTATCCTGTTCAAGATTGCTAATTCTGAATTAACAACAAAGAACTCCCATTTGTCCTTTTGGTCTGCTTACTCTATTCTTGAGGAGAGTGGAACAAGAAGTCTCCCCTGGCTGATTTAGTTGGTGCATTTGGCTAGGTACCACAAAGAAGCCAATAGAAGCACTGACTCAGTAGAATCACTTCTTCAGAATGGTGAGAGCAATTGATTTCTCCTGCATCCATTTTTTTCTAGGAGGACTTGGAAGAGAGAGCCTCTATGATCAACAGTAGTCCTCTCAGTTGAGAACACTGGGGACTTTTAGCCAAATAAAACAAGCACTACTGACTAGTGTGGCTACCAGTCTGAAGTCTCAGAGTACAGGCTAGCTATAATCCTGTTGGATCAGTCCTCCACAGCCCTTGACATTAGGGTGTTGATCCTATTTTAGTCTATGTTTCTTTCCACAGAAATCTGCCCATTTCATGGGCTTGAGATGAAGTCCTGAAGAAACTTAAAGTTTCTGGCTTGGATGTCACCCTGCATTACTGGGAGGGTCCATGAATAAACCTGGTCCCCGACTGCTCTTAGGGTGTGGGTAGAAATCTGTACTCTGTACTCTTGCCTGTCTTCTGAATCCCGAATGTCACCTGATGACAGGCCCTTTGGGTTGCTGGTTGCTACATGTAAGTAGTGGGTTTGTCAAAGACCCTGTGCTGTTGTTAGGTTTTGCCTGGCCTCTGTCAAGAGTGCTGTAACTAGCTGATGTGGAAGGCAATGAAATATGGGAAGACTGCTAGCTGCATGCCCACAGAGGGCTTTCTTTAGTGTATGGGGAAGTTCTCATTGTTGTTCTATACAGTCTGAGGCAAGGAAGCAATGGGTGGATACACAGCCTTGAGTGTCCCAGCAGGACCAGAGTCAGTGCTGTGTTTATTAGTGCTTATGTGATTATTATGTGTTAGTGCTTATGTAATTAGTCTAGGACCCTGACAATTGGCAAACTTCTCAAACTGTAGTGATAATCTTCATTGCTCTCCTCAGGCTCCATGTTTAGAAAGTTTAAGTTTTAACTCAAGTCTGGTAACTCTAAGTGTTTCAAATAAGTACAGACTTTGCAGGAGAATGCTAGCTAACAGTTTATGGAGTCTAGTCTATGTGTACATGGGGTTCAGCTTTCCTTGGGCATGGTAATGATTGGTTGATGGTTTAGCAATATTTCTAAAATGTATTTCTGGAGGAGAGTGTTCTCTCCTAGGTAGGCTAATGGAAAGTACATCCCATGACATCCCCATTGTTGTCTCGCTCTCAGGAGATGGACAGGTTTTTTTTTTTTTTAATTTGAATAGTGTTTATTGACATAGAAAAAGAGCTTTCTCTTGGGCCTGTGGCGCCGGCAAGATGGGCAAGTGGTCTCCATGCTGCCCGGAAGCTCTGCAGTCACCAACAGGACCAGACGTGGCATGATAGACAGTACAAGAAAGCCCATGTGGGCACAGCCCTGAAGGCCAATCCATTTGGGGGTGCCTCTCATGCAAAGGAAAAAGTAGGGGTTGAAGCCAAACAGCCAAATTCTGCCTTCAGGAAGTGTGTCAGGGTGCAGCTCATTAAGAACGGCAAGAAGATCACAGCATTCGTGCCCAGTGATGGCTGCTTGAACTTCACGGAGGAAAATGATGGAGTTCTGGTGGCTGGATTTGGTCACAAAGGTCATGCTGTAGGCAATATTCCTGGAGTCCGCTCTGAGGTGGTTAAAGTAGCCAATGTGTCTCTTTTGACTCTATTCAAAGGCAAGAAGGAAAGACCAAGATCATAAAATTTGACGATGGAAACACAGTAATACATTTTCATATTCTGAAAAAAAGAAATGTAAAAAGAATAATTAGTTTATATTCAATTTTTAAAAAGTTCACAGAAGTCAAAGAGG
The DNA here is from genome assembly GCA_030674055.1 of Rhabdomys pumilio. Classification (NCBI taxonomy): domain Eukaryota; kingdom Metazoa; phylum Chordata; class Mammalia; order Rodentia; family Muridae; genus Rhabdomys; species Rhabdomys pumilio. The sequence goes on along the minus strand of JANHMN010000013.1, from coordinate 73,157,985 downwards.
AAAACATAGTCACATAATATATTAGACTTTTCTAGTAGATTTTATAATAGGAAAATTTAAAAGATTTATTTATATATTATATATGCATATATGTTTATCTGAACATATTTATATATGCCATATATGTGTCTAGTGCAAGTGGAGGCTGGGGCAGGCTTCTTTTTAATTTTTTTCTCTAATTAAGAGATAATTCCCCTCTCACTTGCTTTCCCATTACAATCTGAAATAGACAGTTTTGGGTTTGGTTTTGGTTTCAACTAGAGCCCAATCTTTTCTTTTTTTAGAGTAAAAATTGTTTTATGTATATGAGTGTTTGCCTGCACTTGTGGTTCCATATTCTGCCTCTCCTGGTGGGGTGCCCAGACACTGGTACACCAGCTCAGAAAGGGCAGGGCAAAGTCTTGAATGTGTGGGGTCTGCAGTCTGCCTCTTCCCTCTGGGGTGTCAGACTGAGCGCCACATCGAGGAGGATGAAGGGGAGTCTGGGTCGAATAGGGTCCACAGGGCTCTGGTCTGGCCGGGAATGCCAAAAGTGTTACAGCTCTTAGCAGCTCTTAGCAAAGGAATAAGAAGTTTGGGTAGCTGGCGCAGGGCAGGAGGCTGGGGCCCCAGGGCAATGGGAGCCTGGCTAGGCAGCAGGTCCAGGGTCAGTGATGAATGCCTGGGGGTTGGGGAACAGAGAGCCTCCCCCAAGTATTATCATTCAGTAAAACAGCCAGCTTCAGACAATCCTTGATGACATAGCTTGTGCTCTTTATTCTATGTGGACAGCGACTACATGAGCCTTGGGGAGTGCGGTGGGATTTGAGGGGTATCCTGCAATACTGGCATTCCTTCTCAAAATCGAAGAGAAAATGCCTAGTATTTTTCTCCATCACAGATTAGCCTAACTATGAGCTGGAAATGAAGAAACCTGGCATCCTGAAGGAAATATTAACTACAGAACAAACTGGTAGTTAGGCCATTTCTGTCATAAGGCTGGGAAGTGGTTTGAGATTTCTGAAGCTTTCTAGTCTCTGTGGGACAAGCCTAAACTTTGTCAGTTATATAAAAGAGGCACAGCCACATTAAATGCAGGGAACAGCTAAATTAACAGTAAACCCATGAGGATACAACAGAAACCCAAGTCCGTACTATAACATGGAGCAAGATTATCTTGACTCAGTGGAGGTTTGGCGAGTCTACTGATTGTCAAGTAACTCTTGTATATATGTCAAATTCCAAAGCTAAGTACTGTCATAACCCTAATGCAAATTTCTGCCTGCTTTCCTGAAGGTCAAATGGTAATAAATGCTTTGTCTTAGGGCTTAAGTACTATGAGCTGGAAATGAAGACACTATGACCAAGGCAACTCTCATAAGGACAACATTTAATTGAGGCTGGCTTACAGGTTCAAGGGTTCAGTCCATCACCATCAAGGTGGGAGCATGACAGCATCTAGGCAGGCATGATAGATGCAGGCAGAGCTGAGAGTTCTACATGTTCATCTGAAGGCTGCTAGCAGAATACCGGATTTCAGACAGCTAGGATGAGGGTCTTATAGCCCATACCTGCAGTGACACGTCTACTCCAACAGGGCCACACTTTCTCAAAGTGCCACTCTCTGGGCTGGGCATATACAAACCATCACATGCTTCAAGGCCCAGTCATGTTGTGTGGGGACCGGCTCCAGATGGGTCCCACAAGAATCTCTGGCTTGGCTGAGGACAGGGTACAAACCGCCGTTGTCTCTGCCACTGCCTCTGCCCACAGGCACTTCAGGGTGGCATGCCAACAGGGAAGGTCTGCTGCTGCTTCTGTTGCTTCCTCCCACCGAGTCTCTGAGAGGGGAGCATCCTGAAGGCATTTCGAGAGAGCAGGTATCTTCTGAAGTGTCACAGCTTTCTGTTAAGCCGGGAGGTGCCGGATCTCTAGCCCAGTGTTAACAGCTCTCGCTGAGCCGGTAAGGTGCCTGGTGGGACTCCGCCGGCCAGCTGGCGAAGAGGGGAGGATCAACGACAGAAGCTCTGGGACAACGGGATGATTCTTGTGCACACTTCGCTTCTGAATTAGGCTCAATATATACAGTTTGGGGTAGGTTAAGGTTTTGCCAGCAAGTAACCCCTATTGGCTTGGTCTGAGAGCTTGGGGATGCCTCATCTGCATGTGGGAAGAGCCTGGGGCATTATTCTTACTTGACCAATGGCCATAGACCTCTCTCTGTGGGAGGGGCTGTGGAGGGCTGAAGCTGAGAGAGCCAGGGGCCCAGGAACAAAGCTGAACCCCTTTTGTCCCACAACCAGGTGCCAGGCTGTCTCTCATAGCTCAGCGCCCCACAGTCTTGGCCCTTGGATTGTTCCTTGCTTCAAAGCTCATCTAATTGCATCATGTCTATTCTCTGTGCTGCTCACACACTGTTGCCCATATGCTGTCCATCACCTCCTTGACCAGTTGTCCATAAAACAGCCATCTAAGTCTCTGCCTTGCTTTGTATTACAGCTGTTTGTCCACTTTTGTGCCCAGAAGGAAATGCTATCTCTTCATAACAGGAGACCAATCGTTGCTCTCAAATCTTAGTGCGGCACTCATCCAGATCTACACACTTTGGTTCTTGCTACATAAGTAAAAGCAATTATCCATACTACTCGGTACTCTTGTCCTAGTACATTTTGGAATTTTTAATTCATTTCATAAAGGGCCTTGTGCCCTTCCCCCAACCTGCCAGCCTGCCAGTCTGTCAGCCTGAGCAGGCCAGAGCTGTTTACCACAATAGACCAAGCAACAGTAGGACCAGAGAGGCATTGCATTGCTGGCCTTGGCGCCCTGCAGTTTGTTACAGGAGCTAAGAAGAATGGGCTGCCTGCTGAGCTTGCCTTCTTGACACCTTGGCACCTGCTACCTCCTTACCCAGCCCCTGGGCTGAACCAAGAAGAGACTCTAGGGGACGGGGCTTCCCCTTTATATGTGAAAGCAAAATATTAAACTTCGGGTCTTGATCAGAATACATTGTCTTGGCCCCACGTTTCTCTCACCCTCCATTCCCTTTCATTTCCAGCCTTCCTCTCAGGTGAGCCTGGTTCCCGGAACCGCTGGTGGCTTACGATGAGTAGTCGTCTTTGTATAGATGCACTATTTATTTTTCAAGCAGTTCCTATTGATAGACTCACACTAATTATAGATTTTTACCAATTTGACTTTAATGAATAATTATTTACCAATAAGCATGCAACAAATATGTCCTTTGTGGCACTGAGGATTGAAATCAGAGTCTGTGCATGCTTCTAGGTTAAGTGCTTCACCTCAGAGCCACATCCTTGTTCTAACACCTGTGACTTGCAACAAGTGACCTTGGTTGCCAGACATTAAAATGCTAGAGATGGATTTTATCCAGTAACTATTGTTCATAGTGGAAAGACAAGGTTTACTCCACTTGCTACAGAGGCAGCTGGGCATTTCAAAGACAACAAGGGAGGAAAGGAATGAGTAAGGGCAAGTCTGGGAAATGAAAATGAAGAAAAGCACACAAGAAGGTTGGCCAACGTGTATGTGACAGGGCAGCTGTGTGGAGAGTCTTGAAGCTAGATTTCTGACCTCCCACAGTGATGAATGGTTACATTTCAAAAGAATGACTTTCACATCCTTGAGAATGATCCTCAGAGGCTGTAGGATATATATATCTCAAAGGGACAAAGGTCTTAACTGTTTCAGAACAGTTAAGGACAAATTCAGTTCTTAACTGAAGTTAAGAAGTTTCAGAACAAATTCATAACCGTAAAGCTTTTAAAACTAAATGTTTTATGAAAGAAGGGGTGAGGTGTTGGCTGAGCTTGAGCTGTTTCAGACTCCAACTCAAAGGGAACCTGGTTGCTCTGGTGATGCAGCTGGTGGGCACTGGCAGCCATCCTCAGGTTGGGCTGGTCTTGGTATAGGGGTTTGGAGTTAGGTCATTAGGGGACAAGTTATTTTGTAGTCCTGACAATGCAGCCTCAAGATAACTTTTACAAGAGCAACAACTGGGTCAAATTGCCCTGTTAGAGATAGGAATTGTGCTTCTGCTTAGAATGTATGAGTATCCCTTACTGTTACAGCCCTAATCCACGACAAGTGTTACCATCACATGTTCGGACCCATCATTTTTTTATTTTTAATTCATCGGGTTGTGCTCTCAATGGAACCATTTAATCAATACATTCACGAGTTTTGGTTTCAGGACATTTTATTTGTTTTCTTTGACAGTTGTTACAAGCTTCTTTTTGTTTGCCTTTGCCCTTCTGTGTGGAGAATCAACATCCCTGAACAGCACCCCTAGCTAGTCCTTGCTCCCAATGAAACCCTTGTTTTCAGGATTTTTAGACCTCTTCATTAAATCTTGAATGTTATGTCTGCTTTTCCGTTTGATGTCTGTCAATTCCTGGCTATCCTAACTTCAAGAGCAGGGAACTGGAGAGTTGTTTACATAGATCTGAGGAGGAAAGTGTTATGCCCAAGTGGCAGGGACCTCAAAGACCACCAAGGAGCCAATTCTGATGCAAACACATAAGGGGTCTTTATTACAAGCTTGAGAGCAAGAGCTCTCACCATCACTGTCGCAGCAGGTCAGAAGTGAGAGCCCCAAGTTTAGGGGTGTGGGATATTTATTATAGTTGCAGCAAGCTCGGGGAATTTCCATACGGGTCAGCAAGTTAATATTTTAAAAACTGCATTTCTGGCTTAATCTGCAGGAACCAAACATGGGGCAACCCCCTGCCAAAACAGGGTGGCTATGTTATATTTATTTTCTGTAGGATGTCTTAAGTTATCTGTATGTACCTTGACCCTACTGTTGTAACCTGACTGGCTGTTGCTAAGGGGGAATAGCCATAGACTGTTTACTCAAGTGGACTTTGTGCACTCTCAAAAATGAAGTTGGTTGGACTTTACAAAGGGAAAAGTTACTTGCTGAATGTGACCTTCACAATGGAGTAATCTGGTCACATCACTTTACTGGGGAATTGATGTTATGTGTTTAGATGTATTTTACTAGGCTGGTCAAATCTCTCAAAATTTCTGAGCTTTCATAAGGACAGGGCCAGGGAGTTACCCCATGTTTAGGTGTCTTAGAATCCAGATGTATGTTTCCTTGAACTCTGTTTCTGAGGCTGTATACCTCACCTCTGTTTCTGAGGCTGTATACCTCACCTCTGTTTCTGAGGTTGTATACCTTACTCTGATGCCTTTTATCCTCTACCTGTTGTCTTTCTGTCTCCAAAGGGTAAATGTCCATGGACTTATCAGGGTTGGGGAAGGATGAAGGTCTTGCTGCTTAATAAGGAGAAATCCTTTTGCTACTTAAATAAATGGTCAATTGTTCTTTTTCTCTTTTTACTTCCAACTCAGCCATACATCCACAGAAACCATATGACCACTACCTGAGCCTATTGAAAATTCTGTATTGAAACTGGGATGGGTCTAAGCCTTGCTGCTGTGGACTTGATATTCCATTTGTAGGAATGATGGTGGGCTGTGCTGCTAAGACATTTTTATCTTATCTGTTTTCTAGCATCAAAATCTTGCTTCTGGGTAGAGAAGATGGTTCATTTTCAGTAAAGTGCTTACAGGAGGGCACAACTTTGATCCCTAACACCCACAAAACTACCAGGCATAATGATGTGACCAAATCCCAGCACTGGAAAGACAGAGATAGGAGGATTCCTGGAGCTTGCTTGCCAGCCTGTTTAACCCAGTTAATGAATTTCCTAGTGAGAGACTATCTTAAAACAAAACAAACAAACGTGGAAAGCTAATGAGAAACTCAGCATCAACCTCTGACTTCCACATGTAGTACACACAAATACACACAGGTGTGCATACACATATGAACATGTACATACACAAACAAATCTTTATTCTATTTTTAATTGCTTTATTTAGCTTAATTATTAAAATATAATTTTTATCAATGAAGTTTCTATTCTCTTTTAAATTTTTTTTACGTGTGTGTGTGTGTGTGTGTGTGTGTGTGTGTGTGTTTTGCAGTAATTTATCTAAGCCACTTCATGATTCCAGTGGGTTGTGTTCCCAGCTGCCTGCCCTCTGGATTCATGAATGACACACACACACACACACACACACACACACACACACACACACACACAACTGTTAATTTTAAATGCCTTGACTAGCTCAAAGGTTGGGCAGTTCTAATCCTTCCCTGTAAGGGGAGGTTCTGATACTGCCATCCTGTTCTCCAATTGGTTCTTGATTTGTCAGTAAAGAAGGGTAGGGGATCAATTGTTGGACAGGTGGTACAGGCAGGACTCCCAGTTGCCAGGAGAAAAAGGAGATGCAGGGAAGGAGAGAGGGGCTTTTTCTCTCATGCTTTGGAGGAAGAAGAATGCAGCAGTCACGTAAAGCCTGCGGGGGGAGGGGTTGGGGGGCCGGAGAGCAGGGGGGCAGGGAGAAAGCTAGAGCCTGCAGCCTCCACTGTGTGTGTGTGTTATCTGTGGATTCAAGGGTCTCTAGAGTGGGCTGGAATCGAGGTCAACTTCTGGAGCTAGGCTGGATAGACCAAAGGGAAGATGGGAGGGGGAGGGGTCAGAGCATGGCTCCATCCCCAGCAAAGGTGGCAGCAACTTTAAAACTACATGCAATACATTCCCCACTAACAAACACTTCCCTCCTGTAATCCTGGCTTAACACACAGGATAACACTTAATGCTATATTTTATCTTTGTTTCCCTGGCTCCTTCTGGGCATCCCCCTAGTCTTTGCTGCCCAAGACTTTTCCTGGGGAGCCCTCATGGGGTCCACGTTCCTTCTCACTTTCATTTTGGATAATTTTTCTTCTACAGCTCTAATCTGATCTGTCTCTCTCTGTATCATGGTGATTCTCTCTCTCATTCCTTTCCCACAGTTCCTGCCCTGCACACATCTAAAGGTCCCACCTCAGTTTATCTACCCAATCATTGGCTGTTGGCTTGTTATTGATGGGTCAAAAAACAATTGGGGACAATGACCTTCAGAGTTTGGACACACAGATTCCCGATTTAGGGGGCAGGATTAATTCAAAGCATTAGAACTAATCCCCAATATCTGACTTTTTCTGTCCAAATAAAAAAAAGGCTCTTCTCTTAGACATAAATTGAGCATAAATTGAGCACAATTTACAATTATGTAAATTACAAAGTATTATATACAATTAACATCCAGTCCATCATATTTGTCAATTAGATAAAGTACTTTATTACTTATCCTAACTAAAGAGTTATTGTAGAGAGCCGCGGTGAGCGGTGACAGCATTCGCCATTACAACATGGCGCTGGCATCCGGCTCCCATGGGTAAACAAGTAAATTGCGCATGTGCAAGTGGTGAAAGCGCGCCAAGTCACTGCCCAACCCGGGGCGTCATACGGGGTTTTGAGCAAGCAGCCAATCAGATATGTCCACGCCACCCTAGGGTGTATATAAAGCAGCACCATCTTGGGTCTCTCTCTTCCTCCTTTCATCTCAATAAACGCTTGTTGCAGAAGGATCCTGCTGCCTGCATGCATTCTTGCTGGCCAGACGATTGCGCGGGGCACAGCTGGTGCCGAAACCCGGGAACCCACCATTGCCGTCGCCGAGGAGAGCCTCCGCTCGCAGAGAGGATTCAGAACTGCAGGTCAAAGATAAGCTGTGAGAGGCATGTTTGGTCTTGATCTATCTCATTTCTCTCCCCAGTTGGCAGGAGCTCCAGAAGCTTTTGCTATTGTGCTAGCGGTGCTTGTTCTCTTCCTTTTGATTTTACAGGATGAGAAATGCAGCTCAACTATCGTGGCAGGTCAGGGAGTGTTAGAGGAGTTACAAGGCAGCATGTCAGAAACAGAGTGGGATAAGAGGCTAGCAACTCATAAAGAGAATAGGAAAGGCGCGCTCAAGAAAACAGACCCTTCCAAAGATGCTCAGTCCACGGAAGCGAGAGATAAGGGAAAGGACGCCCTGGGAGAAAGACGTAAGAAGGAAGGGAGGGCCCCGAAAAAGAAACCTCTTTATCCGGTAAAGGAACTGGAGGCCTTAGGGCTTGGTAGCTCTGAAACGGGGGGAACTGGGTCCCTCTGAGGAGGAGGACTTGGATGGGGAAGCAGCCCGCTGTGAGAAGGAGGGGTGCCGTCAGGATGGAAGGCCATTGCTGCAAGATCAAGGGCGGGAGAAGGCGGGAGATAGGAACCGCATGGCCTCTTGGCCTGTCACACCCTTCCAACCTATTGTCTCCAGCCCCCCTCCACCTTATGCGGACAAGCGCTGCTCAGACTCCTTCCTTTCAAAGGAAGACAAAAGAAGGATGTTACAAGCCTTTCCAGTGTTTGAGGCCGCGGAGGGAGGTCGCGTCCACGCACCGGTAGAATCTGCAAAGATTATTGAATGGTATCCAGATGCAGTCGATCAGCTTGCCCTTCGTGGGCTAAAAGCAGCTATTACCCATTTTGGAAGGGATCCTAAGGTTTTAATAGTGCCATATACTGCACATCAGGTTCAAGCATTAACTGCTACCTCTGATGTTTGGGCGGTGTTGGTCACTTCCTTTAATGGTCAAATAGATAATCACTATCCTAAACATCCTATTTTACAATTTGCCTTAACTCAAGCTATTGTGTTTCCACACATTATATCTCAGAAGCCACTCCCAGATGGAGTGGTTGTTTACACAGATGGGTCAAAAACAGGTGTGGGTGCCTATGTAGTTAATAATGAAGTCACAGCCAGACAATACCATGAGACCTCACCTCAAGTTGTGGAATGCTTGGTAGTATTAGAAGTTCTTGAAACCTTCCCAGGTCCTTTAAATATTGTTTCAGATTCCTTTTATATGGTAAATGCAGTTAAAGTTCTGGAAGTTGCTGGATTAATTAAGCCCTCTAGTAGACTTATAGAAGTTTTTCAAAAGATTCAATTTACCCTAGTCAATAGGAGATCTTCTGTTTTTATTACACACATCAGGGCTCACTCAGGCCTACCGGGACTGATGTCCCGTGGAAATGACCTGGCAGACCGAGCCACAAAGTTAATAGCTGTCGCCCTATCTCCAAAGTTGACCTTGGCCAAAGATTTCCATAAAAGATTTCATGTAACCGCTGAGACTTTACTTCGGAGATTTGACATAACCAGAAAAGAGGCTAGGGATGTAGTGACTCAATGTCAAAATTGTTGTCAATTTTTGCCGGTGCCTCATGTAGGAATTAATCCACGAGGAATTCGGCCACTACAGATTTGGCAAATGGATGTTACTCACATCCCATCCTTTGGCAAATTGCAATATTTACATGTTTCCATTGACACTTGTTCTGGAATTATATTTGCTTCCCCATTGGCCGGAGAAAAGGCGGCCCATGTTATTCAGCATTGCCCCGAGGCATGGAGTGCCTGGGGAAAGCCTAAAATTCTTAAAACTGACAATAAACCAGCTTACACTTCTCAGAAGTTTGGACAATTCTGCCGTCAAATGGAGGTGACCCATCTAACGGGTCTACCATACAATCCTCAAGGACAAAGGCATTATAGAACAGGCTCATCGCACTCTTAAGTCCTATTTAATAAAACAAAAGGGGGAAGTCGAGGAAGCTCTACCCTCAGTGCCATGAGTCACCGTTTCTATAGCACTTTTTACCCTTAATTTTTTAAATCTGGACAGTCAAGGCCACACGTCAGCTGACCGTCATTGTTTAGAGCCTGACAGGCCAAAAGAGATGGTCAAATGGAAGGATGTTTTGACCGGACACTGGAAAGGCCCGGATCCTATTTTAATAAGATCCAGGGGAGCTGTTTGTGTTTTTCCACAGGAAGAAGATAATCCGTTTTGGCTACCGGAACGCCTAACTCGAAGAATCTTGGAATCTCAGCTTGATCCTGCCCAGAGACATGAAGACCCTCCTGTTGACGGTGATATTCTGGCTGACACTGCTGATGGTGGGACATGCGGAGCTGAGATAAGGGATCATCCCTTTCTAGGTTTTTGCTGCAGAATTGGACCCTAGAGTTTGAGGAAACGTTGAGAGATCTTTGGCCTTTTCCTTCTTTAAAGAATGAGTTGGAGTAGGCCTGTTTGGTACAGCCCTATGCTGTGGATTAGTGTTCACGTTATGGTTGGTCTGCAAACTCAAAACTCAACAGAAGTGTGACAAGGCGGTGATTGCCCAAGCATTTGCTCCTTTAGAACAAGATTCCTCCCCTGGAGTCTGGCTGTCTATGCTACGAAAGTAGCTAGCGCTTGAGCCCTCAGCCGATGCACCCCATGGGTTCTATCCCATTGCACTGGGTCAGTGAGGCAAAAGCCCCACTCTCTGCACATCTCTGGGTGGAGTGTATACTGTGATATACAGGGGATGTTCCTCAGGGATAGATTCCTCGAAGGCATGTCTGGTTGCATAGAGGTCAAGTTGCCAAACCCTCTCCCTGTCAAAGGCAACGGGATGGGTAGATTAAAGTATACTCGTGGACTCAACGACCAGGGTGGAAATTCTTTACAATATCCCAACATTCTGCACAAGGGACTAGACCTCTACCTTCCTCTACAAGAGAGATGACTTAGAGCCTTGCCAGATGACCTTACAGTCTCATTTAATAAAACTAAAAGGGGGAAATGTAGAAAGCCACGGTAAGTGGTGACAGCATTCGCCATTACAACATGGCGCTGGCACCCAGCACTGCCGTGGGTAAACAAGTAAATTGCGCATGTGCAAGTGGTGAAAGCGTGCCAAGTCACCACCCAGCCTGGGGCATCATACGGGGTTTTGAGCAAGCAGCCAATCAGATATGTCCACGCCACCCTAGGGTGTATATAAAGCAGCGCCATCTTGGGTCTCTCTCTCTTCCTCCTTTCATCTCAATAAATGCTTGCTGCAGAAGGATCCTGGTGCCCACGTGCGTTCTTGCTGGTAAGATGATTGTGCGAGGCACAAGTTATATTTCTATATCTGAGTTATGTTCTGACTTTAGCCTTTATCAACATCTGAAAACCATCCTTTTAACTCTATATCATCGCTCTCAATGCTGAACAACTTGAGTTTGCTTATGAGACTATAACTAGTCTCCAACCCTGTCAGAAATCTGAGAATGAATTAAATATTACCTGAATATTTAAGAAGCACAGAACATAGATTCCAAAACTTAAACAAATTGTAGAGACAGCTGACTACCTGAACAGTCCCCTATTCCCCAAAACATTGGAACATCTGGCAGACTTTGAAATGAAACAGGAATATGAGGGACAAGCTTACCCTGTCTTGGCAGAGCTTAGCAGTTGCCTATCCCACATATGTTTGTCCTCTTTGGACAGTATTTTGTCTACAGATGAATAGGGCAATTTTTGTCCAGTGGATACCTTGCCATTACTTTAGCAACTCTATATAGAGGTTTTGATGCTCACTTTCTTCTTTGGAGGAGAATGGGGAATCTGTCAGGAACAGACATGTCTTGTCAAATGATCTTTAATAATTAAATAACATTAAATGTCATATTCTGTGGATTTCTGATGTTTTTAAAGATTATCTATGTGAAGTATATGTAAAGTGTATCTGGACTGTTAAACCCCAACTACTTCTAGCCATTTCTGTTTGAGTAAATTGAAAATATTTTATTATAATTAAATCAAAATCTAATATAACCATGAGTTTGTTATCTGGTCTTTAACTTGCGTTACTTAACTATCCTAAACAGTTTGTAATAGTAGCTAGGACTGGGTCAAAGCCTTATATTCTTTTTTTGTTTGTTTTTGTTTATTAGATATTTTCTTTATTTACAGTTCAATTGGTTTTCCCTTTCCAGGTCTCCTCTTTGGAAACCCCTATGCCATTCCCCCTCCACCTGCCTTTAGGAGGGTGCTCCTCCATCCACACACTCACTCCCGTCTTCCTGCCCTGGTATTCCCCTGCAGTGTGGCATCAAACAACCTCAGGCCCAAGGGTCCAGTCTCCCACTGATGTCCAACAAGATCATCCTCTGCCACATATGCAGCCAAAGCCATGGGTCCCTCCATGTATACTCTTTGGTTGGTGGTTCAGTCCCTGGGAGCTCAGGGGGTCTGGCCAGTTGACATTGTTGCTCCCCACATGGAGCTGCAAACCCCCTCAGTTCCTTCAGTCCCTTCTCCAACTGCTCCATCAGGGACCCCACACTCAGTCCATTGGTTGGGTTTGAGCATCCACCTCTGTGTTTGTCAGGCTCTGGCAGAGTCTCTCAGGAGACAGCCATATCAGGCTCCTGTCAACAAGCACTTCCCAGCATCCACAATAGCGTCTGGATTTGGTGACTGTAAATGGGATGGATCCCTAGGTGGGGCAGTCTCTGGATGACCTATCCTTTAGTCTCTCCTTCATACTTTGTCTCCATATTTCCTCCTGTGAGTATTTTGTTCCCCCTTCTAAGAAGCACTGAAGCATTTGCACTTTGGTTTTCTTTCTTCTTGGGCATCATATGGTCTATGAATCGAATCTTGGATAGTCTGAACTTTTGGGCTAATATCCACTTATCAGTGAGTACATACCATGTGTGTTCTTTTGTAACTGAGTTATCTCACTCAGGATGATATTTTTAAGTTCCATCCATTTGCCTGTGAATTTCATGAAGTCACTCTTTTTAATGGCTGTGTAGTATTCCATTGTGTAAATGAACCACATTTTTTGTATCCATTCCTCTGTTGAGGTACATCTGGGTTGTTTTCAACTTCTGGCTATTATAAAATGTCTGCTATGAACATACTGGAGCATATGTCCTTATTACATGTTGGAGAATCTTCTGGGTATATGGAGGATCCTCAGATAGTACTATGTCCAATTTTCTGAGGAACTGCCAGACTGATTTCCAGACTGGTTGTAGCAGCTTGCAATCCCACCAGCAATGGAGGAGTATTCCTCTTTGTCCACATCCTTGCCAGCATCTACTATTATCTGAGGTTTTGATCTTAGCCATTCTAAGAAATGAAATCTTAGGGTTGTTTTAATTTGCATTTCCCTGATGACTAAGGATGTTGATCATTTCTTTAGGTGCTTCTTGGCCATTTGAGTTTCCTCAGTTGAAAGTTCTCTGTTTAGCTCTGTTCCCCATGTTTTTTTAAAAATTTCTTTTATTGGATATTTTATTTACATTTCAGATGTTATCTCCTTACCCCATTTCTCCACACACCCCCCACCAGGAACCTCCTATCCCATCCCCCCTCCTCCTGCTTCTATGAGGATGTGCCTCCACCTAAGCCCCCCCACTCCCATTTCCCCATCCTCAGCATCTAGTGAGATAATCATGTGGTTTTTTTCTTTGAGTTTGTTTATATAGTAGATTACATTGATGGATTTCCAAATATTGAACCATCCCTGCATTCCTAGGATAAAGCCTACTTGATCATGATGGATGATTGTTTGGATGTGTTCTTCTTGGATTTGGTTTTTGAGAATTTTACTGAGTATTTTTGCATCAATATTCATAAGGGAGATTGGTCTGAAGTTCTCTGTCTTTGTGAGGTTTAGGTCTGAGCTTGATTGTAGCTTCATAGAAAGAATTGGGTAGTGTTTGTTCTGTTTCTATTTTGTGGAATAGTTCGAAGAGAATTGGTATTAGGTCTTCCTTGAAGATGTGATAGAATTCTGCACTAAAACCATCTGGTCCTGGGCTTTTTTTGGTGGGGAGACTTTTAATGACTGCTGCTATTTCTTAGGGGTTATGGGACTGTTTAGATGGTTCATTTACTCCTGATTTAACTTTAGTACCTGGTATCTGTCTAGAAAATTGTCCATCTCATCCAGATTTTCCAGTTTTGTTGAGTATAGGCCTTTGTATTAGAATCTGATGATTTTTTTTAATTTCCTCAGTTTCTGTTGTTATGTCTCCCTTTTTAGTTCTGATTTTATTAATTTGGATACTGTCTCTGTGCCCTCTGGTTAGTCTGGCTAAGAGTTATTTATCTTGTTGATTTTCTCAAAGAACCATGGAGTTTTTCTAGAAAAAATTTTCTCTAGTACTCAGAGAGTATACATGCTTTTCCTGTTGTGTATTTATACAGACGAGTACAGCATTACATTGTAGCATGCGTTTTAGCTGTAATACAGGTACTTATTTGTACATAGTATAAAAAACAAAGAAATATGCTTGGCCGGCTAATACAGGGTTTATACTAAAATCAAAAGAACACGTCTTAACTCAAACTGCACAAGTAATGTACATTAAGTGTTTTCAGTTTTCTAAGAGTTGTTTTTAACTCAGGGAGTACACATGCTTTTCTTGTTGTGTAGTTCTACAGAACATTACATTGTAGCAGTATTTGTTGATATTTTGTATAGTTCTTTCTGTTTCTACTTGGTTGATTTCAGCCCTGAGTTTGATTATTTCTTGCTGTCTACTCCTCTTGGGTGTATTTGCTTCTTTTTGTTCTAGAGCTTTCAGGTGTGTTATCAAGTTGTTAGTGTATGCTCTCTCCAGTTTCTTTTTGTAGGCACTTAGAACTATGAGTTTTCCTCTTAGCACTGCTTTCATGGAGTCCCACAAGTTTTGGTATGATGTGTCCTCCTTTTTATTAAATTCTAAAAAGCCTTTAATTTCTTTCTTTACTTCTTCCTTGACCAAGTCATCATTGAGTAGAGCATTGTTCAGTTTCCACGTGTATGTGGGCTTTCCGTTGTTTTTGTCATCATTAAAGACCAGCCCTAGTCCATGGTGGTCTGATAGGGTACAAGGAATTATTTCAATCTTTTTGTATCTGTTGAGGCCTGTTTTGTGACCAATTATATGATCTGTTTTGGAGACGGTACCATGAGGTGCTGAGAAAAGGGTATATTCTTTTGTTTTAGGATGAAATGTTCTATAGATATCTGTTAAATCCATTTGGTTCATAACTTTTGTTAATTTCATTGTGTCTCTGCTTAGTTTCTGTTTCCACGATCTGTCCATTGCTGAGAGTGGGGTGTTGAAATCCCCCACTATGATTGTGTGAGGTTCGATGTGTGCTTTGAGATTTAGTAAAGTTTCTTTTATGTATGTGGGTGCCCTTGCATTTGGAGCAAAGATGTTCAGAATTGAGAGTTCATCTTGGTAGATTTTTTCCTTTGATGAGTATGAAGTGTCCTTCCTTATCTTTTTTGATAACTTTTGGCTGAAAGTCAATTTTATTTGATATTATAATGTCTACTCCAGCTTGTTTCTTGGGATCATTTGCTTGGAAAATTGTTTTCCATCCTTTTACTCTGAGGTAGTGTCTGTCTTTGTCACTGAGGTGTGTTTCCTGTATGCAGCAAAATTCTGGGTCCTGTTTATGTATCTAGTCTGATAGTCTACGACTTTTTATTGGAGAACTGAGTCCATTGATGTTAAGAGATATTAAGGAAAACTGATTGTTGCTTCCTGTTATTTTTGTTATTAGAGGTGGAATTTTGTTTGTATAGCTATCTTCTTTTGGGGTTGTTGGAAGATTACTTCCTTGCTTTTTCTTTTTCTTTTTCTTTTTCTTTTTCTTTTTCTTTTTCTTTTTCTTTTTCTTTTTTTCTTTTTTCTTTTTCTTTTTTTTTTTTTTTTTTTT
>JANHMN010000013.1:73088236-73142392 GCA_030674055.1 Rhabdomys pumilio | reverse complement strand
TTTTTTTTTTTTTTTTTTTGAGACAAAGTTTCTCTGTATAGCCCTGGCTGTCCTGGAACTCACTTGGTAGACCAGGCTGGCCTCGAACTCAGAAATCTGCTTGCCTCTGCCTCCCAAGTGCTGGGATTAAAGGAGTGCACCACCATCGCTCGGCTTCCTTGTTTTTTCTAGATTGTAGTTTCCCTCCTTGTGTTGGAGTTTTCTATCAATTATTCTTTGAAGTTCTGGATTTGTGGGAAGATATTGTGTAAATTTGGTTTTGTCATGGAATATCTTGGTTTCTCCATCTATAGTGATTGAGAGTTTTGCTGGGTATAGTAGCCTGGGATGGCATTTGTGTTCTCTTAGGGTCTGTATGACATCAGCCCAGAATCTCCTGGCTTTTATAGTCTCCTGTGAGAAGTCTGGTGTTATTCTGATAGGTCTGCCTTTATATGTTACTTGGCCTTTTTCCCTTACTGCATTTAATATTTCTCTTTGTTTTGTTCATTTGATGTTTTGATTATTATGTGACAGGAGGTATTTCTTTTCTAGTCTATTTGGAGTTCTATAGGCTTCTTGTATGTTCATGGACATCTCTTTCTTTAGGTTAGAGAAGTTTTCCTCTATAATTTTGCTGAAGATATTTACTGGCCCTTTAAGTTGAAAATCTTCACTCTTATCTGTATCTACTATCCTTAGGTTTGGTCTTTTTATTGTGTCCTGGATTTCCTGGATGTTTTGGGTTAGGAGCTTTTTGCATTTTGCATTTTCTCTGACAGTTGGGTCAATGTTTTCCATGGTATCTTCTGCACATAAGATTCTCTTTTCTATTTCTTATATTCTATTGGTGACTCCTGACCTCTTTCCTAGGTTTTCTATCTCCAGAGTAGTCTCCCTTTGAGATTTCTTTATTGTTCCTACTTCCATTTTTAGATCCTGGATGATTTTCTTTAATTCCTTCACCTGTTTCATTGTGTTTTCTTGCAATTCTTTAAGGGATTTTCGTGTTTCTTCTTTAAGGGCTTCTACCTGTTTGCCTGTGTTCTCCTGTACTTCTTTAAGAGAGTTATTTATGTCTTTCTTGAAGTCCTCTATCATCATCATGAGAAATGATTTTAATTCTGAATCCTGCTTTTCTGGTGTGATGGGGTGTCCAGGGCTTGTTATGGTGGGAGAACTGGGCTCTGATGATGCCAAGTAACTTTGGTTTCTGTTGCCTATATTCTTGCACTTGCCTTTCACCATCTGGTTAACTCTAGTGCTACCTGCACTCACTGTCTCTGACTGGAGCCTGGCTTTCCAGTTATTTTGCTTGTGTCAGAACTCCTCAGAGTTCAGATGTCTCTGTGTTCCTCAGCTCTTGGATGGAAGAACTCCCTGGACTCAGGCTGCCTCTGGGATCCTGAAATTCTGCTGCTTTGAGTGTAGTGGCTCCTCTAGGATGTCCCAGGATATGGTGTCTTCACAGGAGCTGACCATCTAAGTGTTTGCCCCAGCCAAAAGGCCCATGCGAGCCTGTTCCCCATTTTTAAATAAAAGCCTTGTATTCTTAAGTGAGTTGCATAGGCACAATGCCTATATAAGAGTAACAATATTAATTTCAAATTTTGTACCAATATACAGATTTATACCAATGAAAACCTTAATTCCACATCAATACATAAGTTCTATATTAATGTAAGAAATTAGAACTTCAATTTTGCCTCAATTACAAAGATTTCTATTAATGTAAGATTATGACTACACAATGCTTTGTTCAAGGATAAAACGAGCAATCCATCCCATCTATTTTCTCCCTGTTCAAAATTATGACAATTCCCAAATAATCATTTAAAATGTCAACCTATCTACAATTTGTAAAATAACCATAACTAGACACCCAAACCCAAGGGGTTGGAATGACTCTCCATGGTTTCTTCCTGCTGAATAGAGGCAATGAGAAATTCTTTAAAGGAGTGAGGAGGAATAGGGAAATTAAAAACATTGACTAGACTTTAAAAAGACTTTTGCATCTGTTTTTCAGTCTCTGTATGCTTAGAAGCCTCAGGGCTTGACTGAAGTTCTAACTAAATCTGTCTGAAAGGTTGGATGAGGTAGATCGTCTGGAATCAGCAGCAATCCTGAAGCTGTTCTGGAAGTCTCTGGACAGCATCAGGAAGCAGGGGCTGGAACAGCAGGTCAGTTCAGCATCTCCAAGGATGGATCTTGCCAAAGGTGTACATTATGTAATATATGAACCTCATAACCAAAGTTTTAGTACCATTTAGATATTTGTGTGGATTGTGCAAGGTGCACAAATCAGTTAAGGATGGATTTTGTTCCTTCTTTGAACAGGTGAAAGACTATCCTTAGTAAGTTAATTTGATCGATAACCAGTTGTAATCTTCATTCATGCCATATGAAGGAAGGCACAAAGAATCTTAAGGATTCCATAACCAACAAGGTTTATTGTCTAATTTTTGCTGAAGTTATGGCTAGAGACATTTTTATGTTTAAGCCAGTTACTGGACGTTCCCATGTTGAGGAATCAGCAGACCAAGTTACCTTTTCATCAGTGAAGTTCCTATTCTTTTTAAAATTCTTTTTCCATTTGTGTGTGTGTGTGCATGCACGTGTGTGTGCGTGTGCGTGTGCATGTGTGTGTGGAGATCAGAGGATAACTTGTGGGTGTTGGTTCTCTCCTTCCACAGTGCATTTTGGGGACTGAATCTGGACACGAGGCTTTGCAGCAAATGACCTTCTCACAGTCTTCACTTTGTAATTCCTTAAATATTTTAGAAATACAGAAATTAAAATGTTCTTAAAAATTAACTTTTATTGGATGGTTTTACCAGTGCTGGAAATTTATCCCAGAGCCTTGTACATGCTTAGGGAACTGTTTCACACCCCACCATCTCACCTTCTTCTCTCTCCTGTGGTGACCTCAATACCTCTTAGAATCTCCACAGTGCTGTCTGTTTGCTGGAGCCCTTAAAGAAGGGCTGTCCTTTCCCTCCATGGTTTTGTGTGCTTTGTGACTTTCTCATTCTTTTCTTTCATATCAAAATTCACCTGCTCAGGGTCTTTGTTCATTATATATTGTTCTTTCTTAGCTCATAGAGGAGTTGTTTATTTATTATTGATTTAACCTTGACAGTGACCTAGTATGATGAATATTATTAATCCTTTTCATAAATCAATACATTGAGAAGGAGGCCTAATATTTTTGTTGAAGATTGCAAAATGGAATATCATAGGTCAATAATACAATAATCTTGTAACAACTGTATCTACAATTTTCTATTACTGAAAAATGTGTACTACCTTATACAAGTAAGACTTTAAAAATATTTTTAAAATTTGTATGTGTATGTGTATTAGGGTTCTCTAAAGTTACAGAACTTTACATATTAGGGAATTTACTGGAATAACTTATAATCTACAGTCTAACTAACCCAACAATGGGGAGTTGTAAGTGGGAAGTCCAAGAGTCTAACCTCAGTCCCATGAGGCCCAGTGTTTCAGCTGGTCTTCTGTATAAGCTGGAATCCTGAAGAAGTAGTTCCAACAGATGTGCTGGCAAGTAAGTGCAAGCAAGTGAAGAAGAACAAACCCTTTCTTTTTCCATTGTCCTTATGTAGGCTCCAGCAGAATGCATGGCACAGATTAAAGGTTTGTACTGCTATGCCTAGATTTGGAACTTGTTCTGTCCCAGGCTGGCCTTGAACTCAGAGATCTGCTTGCCTCTGTCTCCTGGGATTAAAAGTGTGCACTGCCTTGCCTGGGCCTTAAGCCTCAATATATAGATCACAGGTGTGCCCTCCATTTCTGGATTGTAGTTCATTCCAAAAGTAGTCAAGTTGACAACCAGGAATAGTCATCACAACATGAGTACAGGTGCCTGGAGGCCAGAAGCATCCAGTCCCTTGGAGCTGGAGTTACAGCAGATGCTTGTGACCTGCCTGGTGTGGGTACTGGAAACAGAACTAGAGACCTCCGAAAAAGTAGCAAACTTTCTTAGCCACTAAACTATCTCTCCCACACCCAACAATTCAAACTTTAAAACATTTTAATTAAAATAAGATCTCACTCTTCTGTCCAACCTAGCCTGAATTCATTGGATAGCCTTCCCAGGCTGCCCTTAAGCTTCCTGTAATCCTCTTGCCTTTGGCCTCTAGAATCCTGGCATTACAAGCATAAAACACCACACCCCTCTTTTATGGCTGTTTAAGGCAATCCTTTCATTGAAACAGGCTTACATTAAGTTTTTCTAACAAAACTAAGGTTTTGAGCTGTTAGGTCTTTCTCTGCTTCATAGGGCTTTTCTTCTTCCTTTCTGCCCCATCAGAACACAACATCCACTTAACACTCTGTGAAGAATGAAAAGTAAAAGAAACAAAGTCATGTGTGAGCATGGAGAGCTACATGGGATCTAAACTGTGAGCTAGCACCCTATGGAGAAAGATGTGTTTTAAACATTTGGATATATTGGGTTATTGTAGGCATATATTTGATTCCATTCTCCATTTCACCCTTAGTCTTAAGTTCAGAGAAAGAATGATATTCTTCACAGAAACAAAGAATATCAAAATCATACAAAGTTTTCTGTTGATTTCCATCTAAGGTTATACAAACGCACAGTATGATTGTGCACACATTTCTTTTCCTTACTGGGCTCTCAACGGTTTCCAAGAAAAATTAACAGAAGATTCCACAAGTTCTCCAGAGACTGAGTTTTATTTCTTCTCTATCCCAGAATGCTCAGCTCTTCATCTTTCACTCTTAAGTTTATCAGATTTGTGAAATGAATTATTTTTAATATAAATGTAATCAGTGAATTAATTCAGTGGCTATATTTCTTTACCTTTGCTAGTCTCCAATAACCATACAGAGAAACCAAGATTTATTTGAAGCTGTACCTCAATTCCTGGGGCATTAAGTGGTCTATTTTAACCTCCTATGCTAATCTGGCTGCCCCCCATTCCCATTCCCATCCCCACCATACTTGCAGTTTAATATTATTCTAGTTCTCTCTGCTTCATGTTTTTTCCCACTGTGTCTCCTCAGACCCTCCCCTCCTCATGGCCAATCTGAATCTCCCTCCTCTCTCTCCCTTCCACCTGACTGGTGAAAGTTTCTGCCCTATTCTCTCTTCTGCCCAGGAATTGGGTGATCAGCAGGCAGAGAATAAATGGTAAGAATTGTTTACATAAACTTGAGACGGGAGATTCTAGACATAAGCATTATAATGCCATGTTGGATTGAAACAAAATATGAGGACAGAGAAATCAGCATTTGAATAACACAAGTATAACATTTACACAGTGAATAAAACATGCCTACACAGATTCTCCAGTATCTTCTATCTATCTATCTATCTATCTATCTATCTATCTATCTATCATTTATTTATTGAGGAAGAATTTCTTTTTGTAGCTCTGACTGTCCTGGAACTCATGCTCTAGATCAAACTGGCCTCTAACTTAGAGATCCACCAGCCTCTTGAAAAAAAAAAAAAAAGCTTGCACCACTACTTGCAAGTTGACTTGCCCAGCTTCTCTCTCATTTATTAAAGGACAGGTATATATAGCACTTTCTTCAAGTAATACATGGTTAAAAGAAAGATATAAACAGGGATGAGAGAGATGGTTCATCAGTTAAAGATATTGACTGCTCTTCCAGAGGACCAGGGTTCAATTCCCAGTACTCACATGGCATCTCATAGCTGTCTGTAACTGTAAGATCTAATACCCTCACACAGACATACATGCAGGCAAAACATCAATGCACTTAAAATAAAAGTAAATTTCAAAAAAAAAATTTTCAAAGAAGCAACATAAGATACATTAAAACACTTTAGGATTTTAGTATTGTAGGGCTTTGAATATGAATTTTTTCTGAGACAGACTTGCTTTGTAGCTCCCCTGGCTTTGGAATCTCTCACCTTATTCTCTCACATGCTGGACTTACAGGTATGTACTACCATAGCTAGATGAATTTTTATGCTTAATTTCCATTCTTTGCCCTGTTCAGCCAAGGATCCAGTTAGTAAAGTGCTTGCTTCACAAGCATGACCTGATTCAATTTTATTTTAAAGACAGGACAGGGTGTGGCAGTGTGAGTTTGTAGTTCATAGCTGAGGATCCTGGTGGAGACTGCTAGCCAGAACAGTCTAATCAGCTAGGCCAAGGGCAACTAGAGTCCTTGGCCAATAGAACAAGATGGAGAGAATCTGGGGCATGACTCTTAAGACCTCTGACCTCCACATTCACATGTGCATATGGTCATTCACTCACATACTATACCCACACATATATAGTACATGCACACACATTTCAATTCCTCATACATGTTTCTTTTGTTTTAAGTAAATGCTATTTCAGTTTGGAGCCCAAACCTGCTGCTTCTGAATGTCCATGAGGATTCCAACTTACCACCACAAATTCAGTCTATCAGAAGATACTCCCATTCTTATTCCAAATTATACTCACTAGCTACCAGCCAACTTGTCCTCTGCTGATGCAACTACAGTAGGCATCTTCGTCTCATACTTAAAGTATGAGCAGTCCTCCCAAGATGGATTCCTTGCTTTGTTTTCTTTCATGTTCATTTCATGACATCCTCTTCTTTTATTTGCTTGTTTATTTATAAAATATGAATCATTTAAAATGTGTATATAGATTTTGCCTGCATGTATGCCTGTGCACTACTTGAGTGCCTGATGTCCTCAGAGGCCAGAAGAGTGTCAGTTCCCTTGGGACTCCATAGTTGTGGTCCTCCATGGAGTGCTGGCTATCACAATCAGGCCCTTGGGAGGGGCCATCTTAACTGATGAGCCATCTCTCCAGCTTGTCTTTTTTTTTTTTTTAATTGATCTCATGTAGTCCGGGCAGGCCTCAAACTTGTTTTATAGACAGAGCTGACCTCAAACTCTTGATCCTCCTGCCTCTACCTCTAAAATTGTGGGATTACAGATGTGTGTTATCACATCTGGGCAATATCTATTATTTGAATAGTTTCTTTATAACTTTATATCTATTATTTGAACCATAATAGAATCACAGAGTCTGGACTTACCTTCCAAATAACAAGAAAAGAGTGCTAAATGTGTTTTCCAGATCTTTTCCAGACATTACATAATTGGTTGCTATTCCTGAGAAAAAGAACACAACACTACTAGACCTTATCAATATCTAGCTTTCTCTGAAGTAGATTCCAGGGTTTCTGGAAAAAGCAAAATTCCAAACCATCCCCAGAGGTTTTGGATCTTGGTGAATTGAAAAGTCAGAGACTGGCATTTGGGAAGCCTAAGGCAATTGGAATATGTGAAACATAGTTTGTAAAAAAGATACCTTTTGCCACAGAATCACTTTGGTTTCTCTGTCATAAATGAGCTGACAGTGAGTGTATCTTTTTCTCAACTTCTCCATCTCTTACCTCCATCTGTCATGACTACATTTCTATCACCATTTTCATATATATATATATATACATATATATGAATAATATATTAGAATGATATATATATAATATATATTAGATTTATTTATTCATTTAATGCTATGAGTATACTTTTGCTGTCTTCAGACACACCAGAAGAGGGCATTGGGACCCATTATAGATGGTTGTGAACCACCATGTAGTTGCTGGGAATTGAACTCAGAACCTCTGGAAGAGCAGTTAGTGCTCTTAACCACTGAGCCATCTTACCAGTCCCTAATTTTTATATTTTTAATTATTTGCTAATATATAAAAACATAATTGCTTTTATTTATTTTTATCCATTTTGGCACAGGATTTTTCTACATAGGTCTCATTCTGAAGACTTATTTTATGACTTAGCCTGTGGTCCGCTCTGGTCCATTCTCCAAATCCAATGCTAATATGTTCCAAATACTCCAAAGGTTTTCTCTTTATCTGGCATTCATTCTCTCTCTCTCTCTCTCTCTCTCTCTCTCTCTCTCTCTCTCTCTTTCTCTCTCTTCTTTCTCTCTCTCTTTCTTTCTCTCTCTTTCTTTCTTTCTTTCTTTCTTTCTTTCTTTTGTTTTTAAAAAATTATTTATTTTACATCCTGACCACAGTATCCCCTCTCTCCTCTCCACCCAATTCCTCCCTCCCATCTCCCCTCCCGTCTATTCCTACTTTCTCTTCAGAAAAGAGCCAGCTTGGATGAATATCAACCAGCCATGGCATATCAAGTTACAGTAAGACTAGGCACCACCTCCTATATTAAAGCTAGACAAGGCAACCAAGTAAGGGGAAAGGATTCCAAAGACAGGCAAGAGTCAGAGATAGCTCCTGTTCCCACTGTTAGGAATCTAATAAGAAGATTAAGCTACACAACTGCAACATATATGTGGAGGAACTAAATCAGTCCCATGTAGGCCCCCTGGTTGGCAATTCAGTCTCTGTGGACTGTGATTGGTTGATTTTGTGGGTTTTGTTGGTGGATTCTTATGGTGTTCTTGACTCCTCTGGCTCCTACAATCCTTCCTCCCCATCTCCCAAGGGATTTCCTAAGCTATGCCTAATGTTTGGCTGTGAGTACTTGCATATGTTTTCATCAGTTGCTGGGTGAAATCTCTCTGATGACAATTGGGCTATACACCAAGTATGAGTGAGTACAGCAGAATAGCATTAGGAATCATTTCATTAACTTTTTTCCCAGTCATATTTGGTTCTATCTTAGATCTCTGGGCTATCCATCCTCTGGCTCCTGACCATCCAAGCAGTGTCAGACATGGGTTTCCTCTCCTGGTATGAGTGTCAAGTTAAACCAGTCATTGACCTGCCACTACCACAAGTTGTATACCACCATTACCAAGCACATCTTGAAGGCAGGTTAAATTGTAGGTTGAAGGTTTTGTGGAGGAGTTGATGTCCCAGTCCCTCCATTGGAAGTCTTGCCTGGTTCCAGGTGTCCATTTCCTGGTGTCCAGTTCAAGTTTCATATCCCCCATTGCTAGATGTATTAACTAAGGTCATCCTAATCAATTCCTGGAAGTTTCCATTGTCATAGGTTTCTAGCTCATCCCAGAGATGCTCAGCCCCATACATTTCAGTTGTCTCTCCCAGTACTCTCTCCCTCCATCTCCCCATACTTCTTGTTTCTATCTCCACCCCAACCCTGTCCAGCTCCCTCCCCTCATCCACCTGAGATGTCTATTCTGTTTCTCCTTCTCAGTGACATTCACATGCCCCCCAGCCCCTTGAGACCTCCTTGTAACTTAGCTTCTTTGGGTCTGTGGACTATCCTTTACTGCTAATATCCACTTATTAGTGAGTACACACCATGTTTGTCTTTCTGGGTTTGGGTTACCTCACTCAGAATGATCTTTCCTAGTTCCATCCATTTGTCAGCAAGTTTTATGATGTTTTTAACAGCTGAATAATGCTCCATTATGTATATTATCACATTTTCTTTACCCATTCTTCAGTTGAGTGACATCTAGGTTGTTTCCAGTTTCTGGCTATGAATAAAGCTGCTATGAACTTAGTTTAGCAAGTGTTCTCGTGGTATGGTGGAGCATCTTTTGGGTACATGCCCAGGAGTGGTATAGTCAGGTCTTGAGGTAGATGGATTCCCTATTTTCTAAGAAACTACCGCATTTATTTCTGAAGTGGCTATACAAATTTGCACTCCCACCAGCATTCAAAGAGTGTTCCCCTTGCTCTACATCCTTATCAGCATGTGTTACAAATGTTACTTGTATTTTTGATAGTACCCTTCTGACACGTTTACAAGATTGAATTTCAGAGTCATTTTGATTTACATTTCTCTCATGGCTGAGGATGTTGAACATTTCTTTAAGTGTTTCTTGGTCATTAGAGATCCCTCTGTTGAGAATTCTCTCTAGGTCTGTATGTCATTTTTAAACTAGATTCTTTGGTTTGCTGATGTCTGGTTCCTTAAGTTCTTTATATACTATGGATGTCAGCCCTCTATCAGATATGAAGTTGGCAAAGATCTTTTCCTATTCCTTTTAATGGTGTTCTTTGCTATAAGAAGTTTTTCAGTTTCATGAGGAGACCCTATTTATTAATTGTTGCTCTTAGTGCCTGAGAGATGGTGTTCTGTTTAGGAAGTTGTTTCCTGTGCCGATGTGTTCAAGACTATACTGTCTCTCCTATCAGGTTCACTGTGTCTGGCTTTATGTTGAGATCTTTGATCCACTTAAACTTGAGTTTTATGCAAGGCGATACATATGAATCTATTTTTATTCTTCTACAGGCAGATTGTGCCACGCTATCCCAGACAAGCTGGAAATAGGACACGGACAACTGAGTCCTTCTCAAGGTGGTTTAATCAGGATGCTAGTACAGCTTCTTCCAAGTGGCCCAAGCCCTTCCCGTGCTTAGCTAAAATACTTTCAAGTGGACCAAGTGGCATCTCCCCATATGTCCATGTAAACTGGGGCCATTCTGCGCACTATCCTCATATCCAAATAAGGACTTCTTTGTCGTCAGCAAGCAAGCTACCAGCACCATCTTAGGGCGAGGTCCAAAGCACCTTACAGTTCCCCCTTTTTGTTTGAATTGCAGATTGCAGAGAGCATAGGCCTAAACCCAGTCATAGAAATAGTATGGGGGAGATTGTACTGCCCTTTCCCTGGAGTCATTCCCCAAGATAATGGCAGACCCAACCCCGCATTCCCTTTTTTACTGGGATGGGAGAATTTGGAATGCGAACCCGTATGCTCCAAGGCATACTCTCCCGCACCAAACCAAGCCAGTGGCGCAGTGCGGTGCTACGCCCTACATGCAATCAGCAGATGAATCACTCTTTCAGGTTGGTGAGCCAGGCCTGAAGGGAGGCACCAGCTTCAACGGCATAGAAGGCTTGTGCAATCATGGCCAGATCTCTTTTCTGGGAATTGGTAATACGTCAGAGACACCACAGGCACAAAATGCAAGCCCCAATCAGTAAAATAGCCAGCACTCCTATTCCCGCCCATTCCTTCAGGTGATGCACAGCCTGGGCAATCCAGGCCGAGAGTCCCTCCACGATGGACAGGTCTACACGAGTAGAATTCACATTCACAATTGCCAGGCAGCTGTCTAATTATAAATCTTAACACATGTTCTATTTTCTGACAACTTACTTTCCTTAACAAAACACAAGCTCCCTAATATATCTATGCTAAAATTAACACTAGCTATTTCACCATAAATCTTGGAAATACTTGGGCATCATGTCGTATTGGCATTGGTCTCGGAAACACTGACAGGATCCCCCATCTTGTCTCTATCATCGTGTGTCTTGCCATCAGGAGAAGGAGAAGAAGAATCAGCCATGGAGCATCTTCATGCCATCCTCTCCGGCACCCAGACAGGGTCATGTTGGTCCTGCAGGAACACACAAACAGAGCCTCTCTCCCAGGCCAACACCGGATCCGGCCTGTGCCAGGTTCCGGTCCGTGCCAGGTTCCGGTCAACACATCTTTCCATTTAACATATCCCTTTGAATTTGCATGCCAATTTGTATGGCGTTCCGCAGTGGACCGGCCTGACGCATCCAATTGTAAAAAATTTAAAGTAAATAAGGCAAGATATATGCGCTCCTTAGGGGTACGATTATTTCCAATTCCCCTTTTTTGTTTAAATAAACATTCTTTAAGGGTGCGATGGGCATGATCCATAATGCTCTGTCCTTGAGGATTATAGGGCAGTCCATGTTTAAGTGAAACTTGCATCTGTTGGCAAAAGGAAGTAAATGAGGCTGTGGTATATCCAGGGCCATTATCAGTTTTCAACTCTTGGGGTTTGCCCCAAGCAGCCCACGCCTCCAAGCAATGAGCAATAGCATTCCTTGCCTTCTCCCCTGCTAGAGGAGAAGCATGTATGATACCTGAACAGGTATCAACAGATACATGAGTATATTTCAGCTTTCCAAATTCAGTAAAATGTGTCACATCCATCTGCCAAATTCTCAATGGCAGAAGACCTTTTGGATTGATTCCAGTCCCAGGAGGATGCAAGTGCACACTACAATCAGGGCACTGCACAATTGTTTGCCTTGCAATTTCTCTAGGAATATTCAATTTCAACTGCAAGGTTTTTGCATTTACATGAAATTGGGCAGCTCGTGCTGTTGGGGTATCCATTATGGTAGGAAAAATAAATGTGCGGTGAATAGCCATATCATCCTCATTATTAGCATTACTAACAGGTCCTGGCAAACCTGTATGAGCACGAATATGCTGAACATAAAATGGACACTTCCATTGCCAAATTAAGCCCTGTAACTGTAATAATAACAAATAAATGGGACTATTAACTTTAAATTTTCCGGCAGCTTCTAAAGCCTTCAACAAATTTACCACATATAAGGAGTCAGACACTAAATTAGAGGCATCTGTAAAATCTTTAAAAACCTGAATCATAATTCTTAACTCAATTATCTGGGGCAAAGCCGGTGCAAATTGTATTAACACAGGCTCATGATCATTAATCTTATATGACCCGCAGCCAGTTTTTGAACCATCAGTATAAATAATGGCGGCTCCTACTATGGGAGTTGTCTTTGTCATTTTAGGAAACACAATGGGATGGCTCTCAAAGAATGGTATTAGAGGGTGCTGTGGATAATGATTATCAAAATCTCCACTATAAGAACACTTTAAAATTGCCCAATTATCAGTAGTAGCACATAAAATGCGCACTTGTTCAGCACTAAACGGTACAATAATCTTAGCTGGATCTCTGCCGAAATGCTGTAAACATTGCTGAATACCCTCTAAGGCAATAGCGGCAACTGCCATTGGAAAATAGTCAATAGTTTTTGTAACCGATATTTTTGGGTGGATCCATTTTAAAGGTCCATGTTGCCGCAATAATGCAGTGGGTTGAAATTTAGTTTTACAAATAAGTAACAAAATAGGTTCTTTCTCATGACATCTTTGTAAAATCGCCTTCCCCAAATCCTTCTCAACTAATTGTAGGGCCACACGGCCTTCCTGGATTAAAACTCAGGGAGAATCCAATGCGGGATCTCCACACAGGATATCATACAGTGGTTGAAGCAAATAATTTGGGATTTTCAAATATGGTCTAATCCAATTTACATCCCCTAATAGTTTCTGAAAATCATTCAAGGTTTTTAAATGATCCACTCTGATTTCAACCTTTTGGGGCACTACCTCACGAGGTCCAATCCTTGCTCATAAATAGGACACCACCTGTTCCTGCTGAACCTTCTCAGGGGAAATATGAAGCCCCCACTCACATAGGACCTCAATAAGCAACTGATATGCTTCATGAAGTACCAATTAAGTTTTCCCAGCTAGCAAAATGTCATCCATATAATGCAAGCAGCGGATGGACAGGAATTTCTTCCTGACAGGCTTGACGACTGCACCAACATAAAGCTGGCACATGGTTGGGCTGTTTGCCATGCCCTGTGGGAGCACCACCCACTCAAATCTTTTGTCTGGATCCTCTTGATTAATAGAGGGAAGAGTAAAGGCAAACCTTTTACAATCCTTAGGGTGCAATGGTATGGAAAAAAAGCAATCCTTAATATCTATGACTATTATTGGCCAATCTTGAGGCAAGGTAATCAATAAAGGAAGTCCTTGCTGCACCTACTCCATGATCTGCATCTGGGAGTTAATGGCACACAGACCATGCAAAAATCTCCACTTTCCTGATTTTTTCTTGATTACAAAGATGGGTGTATTCCAAGGAGATACAGAGGGTCGAATATGGCCCATGTCTGATTGTTCTTGTACTAAGTCTTGGGCTGAGGTCAATTTTTCTGAAGATAGTGGCCACTGAGGAACCCAAACTGGATCCTCAGTTTTCCAAGTAATAGGAATATCTTCCTCAGCGACCCCTAGGAAAAACCCAGGCCCTGTCTCTTCTGTTTGTTCTCAGCCTGGACCAGGCTCTTACGACCCTGTAGATATCTCCCAAGACCATGGGAGGGATGCCAGCCCATGTCTTTCATCGTCTTTCTGTAATTAAAAGAATAAGTCCCTTCATTGGTAAGCTTTAATTGCATTCCTATTAAAATGTCTCTTCCCCATAAGCTAACTGGGAGGTTTAATGCATAAGGTTGGAAGGTCCTCTATGTCCTTCAGCATCTTTCCAGGAGAGCTCTCTGGCACTCACGTCAGGTGATTTAGCATACCCTAATTCTTGTAACATCTGGGAAGAGGCTTGAATAGGTCAATCGGATGGCCAATCTTTAAGAGCGATGATACTTTTGTCTGCCCCAGTGTCTAGTAGGCCTAGAATAGTCTTTCCATTGACTTCCAATTCAATAAGCGGCCTCTGATCAAGATCAAGGGAGAGGAACATTGCATCCTCTCCAGTGGAGCCAGAGCCACAGCTTCCTCTTTTCTTAGGTCTTGCAGCAAACTGTGCATGCAAGCTGGGCAGTAATAATAGTTGGGCAATTCTATCTCCTGGGGAAATAGCTACAATACCTCTTGGGGATAAGGCCATGATCTTAACTTCCCCTTCATAATCAGAATCAATTATACCGGGATGAATGATCAAACCTTTTAGAGCTGAATAGGACCTGCCGATCAGCAACCCTACAGTGTTTGAGGGTAAAAGTCCTCTGAAGTCTGTGCCTATAGTTTGCACCCCCATCTGGGGAGTTAATACGAGTTGGGAGGTGCAGCAGAGGTCCAATCCGGCAGATCCTGGCGTCGCCCTTCTGTATTGGTTGATGGGCACAGGCTGGGTAGCTGTGCCTGACTCTCCATTGCCCCATATATTTGAGGGCCCTGGGGTCTGGGGCCCTTCTGCCTGTTTTTTTGGACGAGCGCCTCCATAATTGTTGCTCAAGGACTGCCCATTAATATCCTTCACTGAACGGCATTCATGTGCCCAGTGATTCCCTTTTTTACATCTCAGGCACAATCCCGGTCCTACTGCTCGCTGCCCTTCCTTCTTTCCTCTCTCAGGGCATTGCCTTTTAAGGTGCCCTGTCTTTCCACAGCAGAAGCATGCCCCAGGGGTACTTCCTCTTCCTCTGGTTGCTTGTAAAACAGCAGCTGCTAGGCCTGCATTAGATAGGGGACCGCCTATCTCCCTACAAGCTTTCATCCATGCTTGAAGGCCCCTACCTTTCCACGGTGTGATAGCCGCGCAGCACTCCTTTGTGCATTGTTCAAAGACTAGTTGTTCTATCAAGGGCATGGCTGTATCTGGATCCCCAAATATTTGGCCTGCTGCCTCTATCAAATGCACCACAAAGTCAGAAAAAGGCTCAGTGGGGCCCTGAATAATCTTTGTGAGGTCTCCACTCACCTCCCCTCTGTTTGGTAGTGATTTCCATGCCTTAATGGCCATCTCATTGATCTGTCCATAAAATTGAATGGGGTAGCCTGTTTGATTAGCGGCAAATCTGCCCTGTCCCATCAGCATATCCAAGTCTCATGCCTGGTTGCCCTGCCTTTGATTCTGCACTGCCTGCTGTTGTGCAAACTCTTGGTAAAAGACTTTCCAGTCTAGGTACTGTCCAGAGGTAAGACATGCCTTCACTGTACTTATCCAATCTGTGGGGGTCACAGCATGATTACCCAGTCGTTCCAACTGAGCTTGAGTAAAAGAGGCACTGATACCATAAGCTTTAACAGACTCCGCCAGAGCCTTTAAGGTTTTAAAATCCAGCGGCTCATGGTACCATTGGTTATTGGCATCCTGAAAGACCAGAAAGGCCATTCTGGCCTCTTTCCAAACCTCAGGACATAAAGTTTGCTGATTATTTCCCTTTGGCAGCATTGGAGAGGTGTCCACATAAGACAGTGATAATGGGGACGGATCCCACCAAGATGGCGGAGCTGATGGAACAGCCCCTGAGTGTGGCCTCTTCCGCCCTCTTCCTTTTCTTTCTAGCTTTCTTCTTCCTCTCTAGAGCACATGACTCCATTTTGGCAAGTAGTTCCTCAAAAGTCTCCTCCAAACTTTCTAAATCCTCCTCTAAACTGGAAGACTCTTCCTCAGAGTCCTGCCTACTGGATTTAACTGACCTCTTCTCCTTCAGTTGTTCTAATGCATCAGTAGTTTTCTCTAGCGCTTGGCAGCATCTTTCAT
Source organism: Rhabdomys pumilio (assembly GCA_030674055.1). Taxonomy (NCBI): domain Eukaryota; kingdom Metazoa; phylum Chordata; class Mammalia; order Rodentia; family Muridae; genus Rhabdomys; species Rhabdomys pumilio. The sequence continues at coordinate 73,126,384 of JANHMN010000013.1, read as the reverse complement.
CCTCTAGACAGCTGCACACAAGCTTCCAGACTCCTAGTACTCCTCCCTTTAGACTGCCCTGAGTCCAAGCAAAGTCTAAATCCTTCCCTAATTTATCCCAGCTGGGAATGGTCAGATGTCCTGAGACAGCAAACCAGGGTGCAACAGAATCTACCTCTTGCAAGAAGTTCTCCAGCACCAGATCCGTCATTTTCATCCCCTTGGCTTTAAGAAGCTCTTTCAGAGCTGTCTTTACTGGAGGAGACGATGAACTCCCCATAATTAACTTTTACTTTCCCTTCAACTCTGCACTCCTCCTCCCCACTTTACCACAGTTTCAATAACCTCCTTCCGAGAACTTAATTAAAATCAGGCTCCAACTTACCAGGCACTTATTGATCGATCGCCCTGACCACCAGGAGTTCTGGAACTCAGACCTTCAGCGAACTTTAACATTTCCCCATACGGGACACCAATTGTGCCACGCTATCCCAGACCAGCTGGAAATAGGACACTGACAACTGAGTCCTTCTCAAGGTGGTTTAATCAGGATGCTAGTACAGCTTCTTCCAAGTGGCCCTGAGCCCTTCCCGTGCTTAGCTAAAATACTTTCAAGTGGACCAATGCAATCCGGCCACGTGGCATCTCCTCACATGTCCACGTAAACTGGGGCCATTCTGCGCATTATCCTCATAGCCAAATAAGAACTTGTTTGTCCTCAGCAAGCAAGCTACCAGCACCATCTTAGGGTGAGGTCCAAAGCACCTTACAGCAGATATCCAGTTAGACCAGCACCATTTGTTGAAGATGCTTTCTTTTATTCATTACATATTTCTGGATTCTTTAGCAGAATCACATGTCCATAGGTATTTGGATTTACTTCTGGGTCTTCAATTTTATTCCATTGATTAACTTGTCTGGTTTTATGCCAATTTCATGTTTTTTTTAATTACTATTGCTCTGAAGAACAGTTTGAAATCAGAGATGGTAATACAGCTGGAAGTTCTTTAATTATACAGGATTGTTTTAGCGTTCTTGGGCTTTTTTTCCCCCAAATAAAGTTCAGTATTCTTTCAAGGTCTGTAAAGAATTGTATTAGAATTTTGATGGGAATTGCATTGCATCTATAACTTGATTTTAGTAAGATAACATTTTTCACTATGTTACTCCTACCGATCCATGAGCATGGGAGATCTTTCCATCTTCTGAGATCTTCTTCAATTTCTTTCTTCAGAGACTTGAAATTCTTTTCATACAGGTCTTCCACTTGCCTGGTTAGAGTTACACCAAGGTATTTTTATACTGTTTGTGTCTATTGTGAAGGGTTTTGTTTCCCTGATTTCTTTCTCAGCCTGTTTATCATTCATATATAGGAAGCCTATTGATTTGTTTTTTAGTTAATATTATATCCAGCTACTTTGTTGAAGGTGTTTATCAGTTGTAGGAAGTTTTCTTGTAGAAAACGTGGGATTGCTTATGTTTACCATAATATCATCTGAAAATAACAATATTATGACTTCTTTCTTTACAATTTGTATCTCCTTGATCTCCTTTAATTGTCTTATTGCTCTAGCTAAAACTTCAAGTGCTATATTGAATAAAAATGGAGACAGTGGACAGCCTTGTTTTGTCCCTGATTTTAGTAGGATTGCTTATGTTTCTCTCTATTTAATTTGATGCTGGCCATAGGCTTGCTGTATATTACTTTTATTATGTTTAGATACCTTATATTCCTGATCTCTCCAAGACTTTTATAATGAAGGAGTGTTTTGCCAAAGGTTTTTAAGCATCTAAGAAGACGATCATGTGGGTTTTTTGTTTGCTGTTTCAATTTGTTTATATGATGATTTGGTTATATAATAAACTGTTTATATTGACAGATTTTTCATATGTTGAAGAATACAATCTCTGGGGTAAAGCCTACTTTATCTTTTTGATGATGAGATTCAGTTTGTGAGTGTTTTATTGAGTATTTTTGAGTCAATGTTCATGAGGGAAATTAGTCTGAAATTTTCTTTCTTTGTTGAGTCTTTGTGTGGTTTAGGTATCAGGGTGACTGTGGCCTCATAGAATGAGTGTGGCAATGTTCCTTCTGTTTCTATTTTGTAGAATAGTTTGAGGAGTATTGATATTAGCTTTTCTTGGAAAGTATTGTAGAATTCTGTATAGCATGTAATTTTAAAAACACACTGGCTCCTTTGCCTGGGACTGCAGCCCCCTTGCTTCCAGCTCAGCTCTGAGATCACTCTTCTGCCAGCCAGTGCTCTAGGCTTAGCTCCGAGATCAGCTGCCACTGGCCTCACTCCCAATTTGCCTGTTCCTCCCGGCTAGCTTCACCAAGCTGCCAGCTATCACCCCTGTTGCTCTCTTTCTCTGCCCATCTTACCTCTGTGGGAGAAAAACCACTAGACAGCTTTATTAATTTAGAACTTGCCAGATAACAAAATTATCTCCTGCCCTAACCTTGTCAGCTAGCCGTTTCCAGCCACCCAAGATCTTACATGGTTGTTGCATGCTTATCATTCCAAAACAAGGCTGAAAGACCTCCTCTTTCCCTGTGTCCCTTCTCTTCCTTCTGGGATCTGGAAGGATCCTTTGCCCAGCAATTGGCTTCTGCCTTCTTTATTGACTAAATCAAGAACCAATTAGGGAAACAGCAGCTCCTCCTATAATTCTGGACTAAAACTGTCTGGCCCTGACCTTTTTTGTTGTTGGAATGTTTTTAATGACTGCTTCTATTTTCTTAGGGGTTATAGGTCTATTTAAATTGTTCATCTGATCTTGACTTGACTTTGGAAACTGCTAAAAAGGAAATCATTCATTTCTTTTAGATTGTCCAATTTTGTGGAATACAGGTTTTTAAAGTAAGACCTAATGATTTTTTTGGATATCCTCAGTGTCTGTTATGACCTTCTTTTCATTTCTGATTTTATTAATTTGGATATTCTCCGTCTGCCTTTTAGTTAGTTTGACTAAGGGTTTGTTGATCTTGTTGATTTTCTCAAAAAACTAACTCTTTGTCCTGTTGATTCTTTGTATTGTTCTCTTTGTTTCTATGTTATTGATTTTATCCCTGAGTTTGATTATTTCCTGCTGTCTTGCATGTGTTTGCTTCCTTTCGTTCTAGAGTTTTTAGGTGTGCTATTAAATCACTAGTATGAAATCTCATTAATTTTTTATGAAGGCATTTAGTGCTATGAACTTTCCTCTCAGTAGAGCTTTAACATGTTACATAGGGTTTGGTATGTTATGTATTCATTTTCACTGAATTCTAAGTAGTCTTTAATTTCTTTCTTATTTCTTCCTGACACAATGGTCATTCAGTAGCGAGCTGTTCAGTTTCCATGAATTTTGTAGGATTTCTGTTGTTTCTGTTATTGTTGAAATTCAGCTTTAATCCATTGTGTCTGATAAGATACAAAGGGGTTATCTCAATTTTCTTTTATCTGTTGCAGCTTGCTTTGTGACAGAGTATATGGTTAATTTTGGAGAAGGTTCTGTGTGATTGCTGAGAAGAAGCATAATTTTTTTGTGTTTGGGTGAAATGTTCTGTAGATATCTGTTAAGTCTATTTGGTTCGTAATGTCTGTTACCTCCATTATTTCTCTGTTTTGTCTCTGTCTAGATGACCTGTCCATTTGTAAGATGGAGTGTTAAAGTCTCCTACTATTAACATGTGGAATTCAATGTGTAGTTTAAGCTTTAGTAATGTCTCTTTAATGAATGTGGATGCCCTTGCATTTGGGGCATAGCATTCAGAACTGAGACATGGTCTTGGTGGATTTTTCCTTTGAAGAGTGTAAAATAACCCACTCTTTCCCCATCTCTTTTGATTAATTTTGGATAAAAGTCTATTTTATTAGCGATTAGAATGACTACTTCAGCTTGTTTCTTAGGTCTGTTTGCTTGGTAAACCTTTTTCCAGCCCTTTACACTGAGGTAATGTCTGTCTTATTGCTGAGGTGTGTTTTTTGTATTAGCAAAATGACAGATCCTGTTTTCATATCCATTCAGTTAGCCTATGTCTTTAAAAAAAAATTATTACTTAATGTATGAATGCTCTGCTGCATATACATTTGCAGGCCAGAAAAGGGCATCAGATCCCCTTATAAATGATTGTGAGCCACCATGTGGTTGCTAGGCATTGAGCTCAGGGCCTCTGGAAGAACAGTCAATGTTCTTAAGCACTGAGCCATCTCTCCAGTCCTTAGCCTATTTGATATTGAGAGATATTAATGACCAGTTATTATATTTGTGGATAGATATTAAGTTTTGTTTTTGTCATGGAAGGGAATATCTGGTATTTTAGAGTCTGCAAGACATCTTTCTAGGCCCTTCTGGCTTTTAGAGTCTCTGTTGAGAGGTCATGTATAATTCAAATAAGTCTGCATTCATGTTTCATGCCCTTTTCCCCTTTCAGCTTTTAGTATTCTTTCCTTCCTTCTTTTTTTTTTTTTTTTTTGTCCATTTAGTGTTTTGATTACTATGTGGTGGGGGACATTCTTTTCTGGTCCAATATATTTGGTGTTCTGTAGGCTTCTTGTATGTTTACAGGCATTGCTTTCTTTAAATAGAGAAAATTTTCTTCTATTATTTTGGTGAAAATGTTTTCTGGGCCTTTGAGCTGGGAATCTTCTCCTTCTTCTATTCCTATTATTTTTAGGTTTGATTTTTCCATAGTGTCCCCCTAGATGATTTATGTCAGATGTTTTAGATTTACCATTTTTTTGACCAATGAATATATTTCTTCTATCCTTGAGATTCTTTCTTCCATTTCTTGTATTATTTTGGTGAGGCTTACATCTGTAGTTCCTGTTCGCTTACCTAAACTTTCCATTTCCAGAATTCTCTCAGTCTGTGCTTTTTTATTTTTTATTGCTTCTCTTTTACTTTTAAGGTCTTGAATAATTTCCTTCACTTATTTGTCTGTGTGTGTTTTAAGAAATTTATTGATTTCTTCTGGTTTTTTTTTTCTTTTCCTTGATTTATTTAAAGGATGTTTTTATTTCATCTTTAAGGACCTCTATCCTCTTCCTAAAGATAGTTTTAAGGTCTTTTTCTTGTGCTTCAGCTGCATTGGAATATTTAGGTCTTGCTGTCATAGGATAGCTGGGCTCTGGTGATGCCATATTGCCCTGACTGTTATATTTTTGCACTGGCATTCGGGTATCTGAATTTAGCATGGTTATTTCTAGTTGCTAATTTCTGAGTTTGAGTTTGCCTTTGTTAGATGTATATTTTGTTTCTTAGTTTCTGTTTCCACTTTGGTTGTCTGGGCTTTATGGCCTGGATTTCTACTGGCCCGCTTGACCTATGAACCACAAGGGAGTCTCTGGCAAGGTGGGGGCTTGACTTCTGGCAACTTGTGTGGTCTTTGGTGCAGCAGGGGTTCTCTGTTCTTCTGACCAGCATGGCCTTTACCTTAGCAGTTGGAGACTGCTGGAGTTGGAGGTAGATGCTAAGTCACAGCGTTGGGGAGGCATTAGAATGGGTCTTGGGAAACCAAGTCTAGGGTGTGGGGCAGTTCCGCTGTTAGGAGCTTACTGTCCTTCTAACTGGTTTGGCCTGTACTTAAGCAGCTAGAGTCTGCTGGAATTATGGGCAGGGGTAGTGAGGGGAAGGTGAGCAGTGGCTATAGAATGGATCTTGGAGAACTGAGTCTAGGTAGTAAGGTAGTTCACCTGGCAGGGGCTCACTCCATTCACTGTTTCTTATGAAGAATTATCACCATTTATATAATTGTGTACCAGGGCCCCAGATCTTAGCACAACTGATTCCATGATGAAATTGTCATTCAGGCTATTAACTCAGCACATAAACAACACCATCTGACAAAACTTAAACAAAGGCCTAGTACATCAAAGTCCATAGTTCTCAAAAAGCCTCTAAATATACTAGTCTTACTTTTTTGGCTTCTGTAATTCTGCTTCTGGGTATCTGTTCTTGTCAACTGAAGTATGTCTACCCAGGACATGGTTTTTATGCTTAAAAGTTCACCCTGAGAAAGGCTCAGTGCTACATTGGGACTATGAATGTTCAGTATAGCTGCTGGCCAGCTAACAAAGACTTTTTGTTGCTTTAAATCCGTGTCTGAGCAGTCTTTTCTAGTGGATACACCATAATAATTGTTTCTGTCTGTGACTTGATCTTCTTTGGCTACTTTAAATATAATTTCTTAATTTTTATTTTTGGTAATTGAATTATATGCTTAACTGTAATTTTTCTTTTCATTTTTTGTGTGTACATGTATGTGAGACAATGTCTCCTTAGACCAAGCTGGCCTTGAGATCATCATGTACTAAAGATGCTGCTGAGTCCCTGCCCCCACTCACAGGCAGACACTTTTGCTGACTGAGCTATCTTCTAAGCCCTGGTTTTCTTACATTTATCTTGGAACTTATTTGAACTATTTGGATGTGTAAGTCGACTATTTCCACCAAACCTGGGGAAATGTGAGTTCCCCTTGTCGTCAGCTCTGCCCCTCTGCTCTGCTGCTCTGTTCTGGGTCTTGGATATGAAGCTGAAGCTCTGTTCATTCTTTTCTCTCTTTCTTCCTCTTTTTTGTAATGTTGAAAAGTGTACATTTAGAATTAGCCAGCTGGACTCAGATTAGAGTTTTTTCTTTTTTTCTTTGTCACAGCCCCCCCCCCCCACACACACACTGCTTGCTTGCTTTCAGACAGAGTGTCACTAGATAGTCCAAGCTAGCTTTGGACTTGACATCCTTCTACCTTAACCTGAAAAGTGCTGAAATTATTGGTTCATATACACACTCAGCAAATGACTTTGTCTCCTCATCAAGCCTGGTTAGGATCGTGGTCACTTAGTGTTACAGCTCTTTCATGCATCAGGTGCTTGCTGATCGTCACAGCTGCATTTTATACAAGTCTGTTGTCTTCTGTCTTCTTGTCAGGGTCAGTGGTCTGGAAAGTTTTATGATGGTATAATGTCGTTAGGTACATTTGTTCTGGAGGGCTTTTCTGAGGATTTTGGGCTGCCTTGGGAGTGGTGGAGTCTGGGCTGCTTAAGATGGTGATGTGTATACTTTTCTGGTGCCTCATTTTGTAAGGGTTTAGGATGAATATTTTAGGTGTAAATGTTTATGAAACACACTGAGCATTTGTCTTCAAGTTATGGGTGTTTAGCTTTAAAATACTAGTGGATTCTCATATCTACCAACCAATATCTCAGGGCTTCTTACCCATTAAGGGCGGAATTGTGAAAAACAATAGATGTAAAATGATATTTAGATAAGTTTTTTTTATCAATGGCCTTGACTTTTTAAAATTATTTTTTGTCAGATCCCAATAGATGATCATTTCTATCTCTTTAGTAAAATTAGTATGATGAACTCACGCTCAGTGAGATCACCTTTCCTGTGTCCAAACATCCTCAGAAAAGCCCTCCAGAACAAATGCATCTCTTGTAGAGATGTCTTTATGCATTGCCTTCTTGGCTCTGAAATTTTTGCCTTGGTTCTGGCTTTAGGAGAGAAAAGAACTTCCTTCTTTGCTTCCAGTGCCATCCTGTTCACCACTAAAGTCTTCATCCCCTTTGCTTTTTAGGATTTTATTTTCTAGAGGTTCCTTAATGAGTTTATGGATGACAATGGTCGCCAGAATTGTCTTGCTGGTGGCTAGCTACAAAACTATATAACTGAGTCTGAATTACCCTCTGAAATTAATTATGCAAAGGCCATACTTCCCACTGGTTGCTTTCTGGTCCAGTGAACACAAAGGAGGTTCTCAGATCTCCCCTAGGGCTGACTTTTTACTCAAGGACTTCTCAGTGAATCTTCAAGATGTTCCAGGAAAGTTCCAGCTCACTTTCCTCACTCTACCATTTTAAATCAAATTGGTAGAATGGCCTGATGGCCATCACAGCTCTCCCAATTTCTTTTCTTTTCTTCTCTTCTCTTCTCATTTTGTTTTAGGACTTTTCTCAGACCTGCCAGTGGCATAAATAAGACATGTAAACTTCAAATACAATTCAAAGCTTAGGTCTTTTGCTGGGGCAGTCTCCCAGCTATGGTTTATACTTAAACTGACTGCTCTAGCCTATAACTCACCTTGTGGACAGATCTTTACTTCTCTGCTCTGCTCTGGTCTGTCTGCTCTGCTCCCTTTCATGTCTCTTCTGAATCTATGGAATCTACTTTCCACCCTGCATCCCTCTCTCTGCCTAGAAGTTTTGCCCCAGCTATTGGCTGTCAGATCTTTATTATAACCAATCAGCCGAGAGACAACTTCTGCTACTTCTCTAGATTGCCTTTAGGCAGGTAAAGAAGGACAAATATTGACAAAATAGAAAACTTTGTCATAGAAATGACAATAACAAAAGTCTGCCAGTACTTAGCTCTCAGCCAAAACAGAATTAACAGTCAAAAACACAGAGAAACACCTTCATACAAGGTAAAACAAGAGTCACTGTAACAGAGTTTTGATCGAGACAGGATTTCTCTGTGAAGCCTTGGCAGTCTTGGAACTAACTGTATAAACCAGGCTGGCCTCAAACTTGGAGATCCACCTGCCTCTGCCTCCAAAATGCTGAGACTGAAGGCATGTGTCATCTCTGTACAACATACTCCCTCAATTTCTATAACAATAATTTTCCTGAATAACACTATGCTTGACCCATTAATGTAACTTAGTTTACTTTTAGCCCCTGCTCTGAGGAAGCGCCCAAGTAACAAACACAATGAAGCAGGCAGTAAGGTGACATCTACAACTGACTTGTCCATGGCCCAGAAGGCAGACAGAATATTGTTCTGTTGACCGATGGAGCAGAAATGGCTTCTGGGAAATGGCATTTTCTTCACTTAGTATCTAATTTGTGTTGAAATGAGGAAACAAATCATTAGAAGGCAATATTTTGAAAAGTAAAGTAACAGAAATAGAAAACCCTGAGGCCACGTGTTTCCCAAAGACAGTGGAGTGGGCTGATTAATGCCAAGTTGTCAATGTTCTTTGGAGGAGTAATGAAAGATGGAAGGTTAACAGCAAAAGCTGAGGGCATGAGCCAGGTCCTTCAGCCATGACTTAAAAGGTCCTGCAGTAGAAAGGCAAGTGTGTACATCAGAACAGCAGCACTTCAGACATGTGTATGCATGGCACTCTGGCAAAGAAGATCGCCATCTTGAAATCAAGGCTGTAGAAGTGACAGGATGAACATACCACTGGCTTCTCTCTTTGGAGCTTTCCCTCAGGAATGAAGTCCACAGGCACATGAGGAAGCTGCTCTCCACCTGTGAGGAAGAGTGAGTTGTGGACCAGGGGTGCTGGACTACAGTTGGCACAAGGAAACACTTCTCAGACCTCAAGTTTCAGGGAAGGTCACAGGTCAAGGCCCAGGGCCACTGGCCTCTGAAATCTACTGCAGTGTTTGTATTAGGAATATGCATCATGGACACTCAGTGTCCTTTTGAGATTTCCACTAGACTGGATGATCCACCCATCAAGGCAAGAATTTTAATAGTGAAAATGAGAGAAAAATGGGGAGGGAGATGGAGATGGCTGAGTGAACCATCAGATAGTCATGCAAGTCTGTCCCCAAGGGAAGAAGAGGAGGAAGTACCCTTCCTGCATCTACTCAGAGGACATCCTTCTTCCTGCTATCCATAATTGCTGTTAAGCCTACTCAGTGAATGTACTTTTTGGCCCTTGAATGTAGATATGTGTGGCTCTTTTTTTATACTTTCCACTTTTCTGTCGACATTTCCTGTTTGCCATCCAGGCATTTCAAGTGCTTTTCATCAGTTCTTTAATAGAATGCAAAGCTCAATTTCTTGTCTATACAAGTGTGTTTATCTAAAGTAAAATTGCGCAGGGGCAAATATATCAAATTTTTTGAGAACTTCAAGATTTAAACCATTTAATTTTAAGAAAATATTTTTTCTAATAAATGATTTATTCAAGAATAGGATCTCCCAAAAGGCTTTTGTGTACAGATATTTGATTTAGAAACAGCCAAAACTACAATAAAAGAAACTGAGATTCCACAATAGTGATTCATAGAATTGAGTACTAGTGCTGAACTCTCTTACCTCACCACACCTCAGTCACTCATGTTTTGTTTTTTTATTAGATATTTTATTTATTTACGTTGCAGATGTCATCCCTTTCCCCATTTCCCCTCCATGGAACCCCCTATTACACCCCCTCCTTCTTTTTGCTTTTATACCATTTTAATTACATTCAATTATCAAGGTCATTTATAGGTTGAGGGGCTAGCTATACAATAGATGCAAATAGTCAAGGAAAAAGCAAGACAATAAACACAAATAGTCAAAGAATAAGCCAAGTTATAAGCAAAATTCCATGAACACTCCCATGATCACTGTTTTTAAGGGGTTATCAGGATAACCAAAATATCTGGGCCTACTTCCCTGTCCTAGCTCAAAGTCATTTTCGTGTCTGAAGCCTACTTCCTTGTTCTAACCTAAAATTTAGATTCCTGCCTGAAATTACTTCTTTGTTCTAGCCTAATGTCAGATTCCTGCCTGAAGCCCATTTCCTTTTCCTTGGCCAATGTCATATTCCAGCTAAACAGCCCATTTTCTTGTCCTTGACCCATGTCAGATTCTTGCCAAGCAACCCCAAAGGCTCTCTACCTCTCCTCCTTTTTTATTTCATTAACAAGACTGAGCCTGTCTTAGGTTGTTCTGACATGAATGCATTCCTTAACCAAAAGCAATGCACTTCTGTCTTAGGTTGGTAAGGCTCTGTGCAGAATCTTACCCATCCTTGGCTTGCCAGCCTGTTAATTTAGTAACTCTGTCTGGGGGTCCATTTTCAGTTTCAAGCCATGTACTTTGGCTGCCAACATGTTCATGTTGTTAAAGACTCATGTTTCCTAAAACAGTGATCAGCATCATAGAAATTTTATCTGAATGTTTTCCTTCTCTATGCCTCCCTTTCTGGAAGATATGGAAACAGGACTGGAAATGGCTTGGCAGTGCTGAGTTCAACAACTGATTATTTTTAAAACTATGTCTACTGCATCTCAAACTTGGAAAATCTATAATATTTTCTTATAGTGTTAATTTTTTCAAAGATCTGATTTTCAAACTTTTATCCCAAATATTCAAAAGTTCTACTGTTTGTATTCACAAGCAAAATTCGAGTACTTTAAAAGTCAAAGCATACACGATTACAAGAAAATAGTTTGGAGTATGCATTCAGACTCTGGCCTCTACAAAGAGGAGGTGATCAGGGTAGCCCCAGCAGGGGCGGTGCTGAAGCAGAGCGTAGAGACCCTGAGAGTGCAGCCAGGTCCTTATTGATGGTGATTACTAGTAAAATGCAAACCTTGTCCTGGTCAACTGAGCTCCATCTTCAGAGAGAACCTCTCTAAAGCAGACTAAGTTCTGCTTAGTCCTGTCATCTTGATCAGGAAGAGAGTCAAGGTAGGAACTATGGACTGTTTTTTAAATTTACATTGCATAATAGTTAGAGGACTGCTAAAGCCAACAAAGGTCACTAGTTTACAAGTAAAAACAGACAACACAGACCATAAAAATAATAACATTTATGACAAGAAAAGACCAGAACTTGACTTAATGAAAATGATAGAAAGAGTCACCTGTGTGGTCTCCACCTCTGTCAGTACAGCTTCATCTCCATCCTTTTTTCTTTACTTTGGCTGGATGGGTTGGTGTCTCATGTCTTTCTGAGTCATTACTTATATTAAAGTAGCAACAAAAATAATCTCATGGTTGAGGTCACCACAACATGATGAACCGTATTAAAGACTCATGGCAGTAGGAAGACTGAGAGCCACTTCAATAGGCATTTTCTCTTAACCCCAAAGAGATCTTTTTAGCACATTATAATCATAGGGATAAACACAACTGCCTGTCCACAATAACTACTTGTCAAATATAGTAAGTTGTCATTTTTCATATAAATACATTTGTAAGGGACAGAAGGCACCTAACACAGGAAATATTATTAAAATTACAGTCATATTTCATTTAGCTGACAAGGAATATGACCACACCCCCACAGTTTTAGAAAGAATAACATTCTTTTTCTGAAATAATAAGTTTCTAGGATAATAATATTATTTAATGGTTGTTAAATAAGAAATCAAGGACCAGTGAGTTAGCTCAGTAAGTAAAGTTGCTTGCTGCCAAGACTGACAACCTGAGTCTAATCTTCAGGAACCAACATGATAGAAGGAAAGAACTGACTCCCACAAGTTGTTTTATAGCCCCCCCCACACACAATAAATAAAAATTTTAAAAACTTGGAAAAAATAAGAGGAAGCTGGGTGAAGAATCTATAGGAAGTCTGTGAGATATATTTATAATGTTAACTCCTATCTCTGCTATGAAGGAGTTAGTTCAAGACATTTATAATTCCTTTAAAAAGAAAAATGTTTATACTCTTAGGCATCTCTAATCTGAAAATTCAAACTCCAAAGTACTCAAAATCCCAAGACTTTGGAGTTCCAGTGTGATTCTATAGTGTAAACTATCTCATGAAATAGATTACTATCAAGATGCATAAGTACTGAAAACATAAAATTACTTTCAGGTATACACAGGTATATAGAAAGCATAAATGAACCACTGGGCAGTGGTGGTGCACGTTTCTAATCCCAGCACTTGGGAGGCAGAGGCAGGTGGATTTCTGAGTTCGAGGCGAGCCTGGTCTACAGAGTGAGTTCCAGGACAGTCAGGGCTGCACAGAGAAACCCTGTCTCGAAAAACCAAAAAACCAAAAAACCAAAAAACCAAAAAACCAAAAAACCAAAAAACCAAAAAACCAAAAAACCAAAAAAACCAAAAAAACAAAAAAACCAAAAAAACAAAAAAACAAAACAAAACAAAAAGCATAAATGAATTTTGTGCTTAGGCTTAAATCTCAATCCCATGAAAATTTATTATTTATATAGAAATATTCCAACAATTTAAAAAATACAGAACCTGAAGCGTTTCCAGACCCAAACATTTTGGATATAAGATGTGATTTCTTTCCTTCCTTGATGATCTCAATGTTTCTGCAACTACTTCTATATGTATCACAGCCCCTGCTTAAACTTTCCTCAAAGTTGCCAGATGCCTGTTGACATCAGTTTCCAGTGTTCCAGGCACCTTAAGGTTGATTTCCCTAATATAGAATCAAGTATCATTCCGACTACTGCCATATTAGTTGTTAAACACACTATCTGGCTCAGTTGTTACGCTGCTTGTTTAGAACCTGTGCAAGCATTAGGACCGAGTCCAGATCCTACCACCCATGCTAAAACCCAGACTCAGTTACCCCAGTGCTGCAGATAGGGAGACAGGGATATTCCTGAGGCTGGTCTGTTTAGTCAAAGTGTGGGCTCCAGGTTCAGTGGCAGATCCTACCTTAAAAATAAGGCTAGGGCTAGGGTGAAATGGCCTAGCCAATAAGGGCTCTTACTACCAAGTCTGAATACTTAGGTGGGATACCTGAGGCCTACATGGTAGAAGGAGAGAGCCCAATCCCCACAGGTTGTCCCTGGACTTCCATGCCTATGCACACACAAACAAACAAAATGAATAATTTTTTTTTAAAAAAGGTAGGAGCCTGAGAAGATAGTTCAGTAGTTAAAAGACAGTCAGATACTTGCTACCAAGTCTTATCACCTGAGTTCGAGACCCAAGAACCCACGTGGTAGAAGGAGAGAAGTTGCCCTTTGACAGTTTTTGTTCTCCCCAGTAAATAAATGTTTTCTTAAAAAGGTGAAAGAGCAACTGGGAGAAGGCACCATCTGCATGTGTGCACATATGAACACACATCAATAGTCTATATGGACTCTGAATAAAGATGTGTCAGCCAGCAAGTGTAACTACTAGCTTTTGTCTTCTCTTTCTCTATCCGTCTGCTTTTCTCTTTGCAGTATCATTATTCACAGAGTAACATCCCAATCTTAGTTTTCAACACTTTCCCAAACTGTAATTTCACAACATGCTTCCAGGGCTCTGCCAGCATCTCAGAGCTATCTTTTGAGTGGTTTCTCATTGTGCAGAAAGTACACACCCTTCCTTGAGTGTGGCCTTGCCTTTCTCCTCAGTATCACTTCTGGATACACAGTGCTTCAGGCTCACACTGCCCAAGTTGTCCCAAATGCCACACAGCTCCTTGATTTCCAGCTTTTGACTCATGATGCTCTTCTCTCTGATAGCCGTATCCCAGGTACTCTTGTCACCTTGTGAGTTTTTCTGTCTACTCAGAAGTACCTTAGGTACACCATAATTTCTGATGTCAAGTCAAGGGACCCTTCTTTGAACTCTTGGATGTGGTAGGCCTGTTTTTGTTTTTGACTTTGTTTTTGTGTTCATTTTCATTTTGTTATGTTTTGCTCAGGCTAACATCATTTGCCTTGTTCATTTTATTTTTGTGTGTGTATTCAGTATCTTTTCTGTACATAGGTTTCTGAACCTATGTAACCTCCTACAGTTTCCTAACTAGCCTTATTAGTCTCACACTACTATGACAAAACGATGTAAACAATATTAATTTCTCAATTCTATTTTTCTCAGATGCTCCGGGTGAACACTAGGGGTCAGTCAAAACTTTAGGTGAGCAGAGGAACCGCTTGAGACACAGTTGTTTGTTGTTTTGCTTGTGCTTCTTTCCTTCTTTTTCTTTGTTTGTTTGTTTTGTTTTGTTTTAGCCCAGGCTAGCCAAGAACTTATGTAGGCCAGAATAGTCTTAAACTCACAGAAATCACCTGCCTTCCACCCACCACAAGTGTTGGGATTTATGGCATGTGCTACCATGTCCCGCCTTAAACTTAGCTTTTAAAATGTCTTTTCCCCCAAGCTTTTAATTTTTTTTTATATATTTGCAAACTAAAGTTTTTGTTTTTAAAAGATACCAACTTTTTATATCTATCTAGGTTCAACAAGGAACAACTAAAGCCCTAATTAAAATCTACTCTTTTATATTACATTTTATATCTTGTATATTACTCTGCACTGCCGGCTAATATTTGCAGGCTACCAAAACAAGGCATGTATTCTTCTGAAAAAAAATCATAAAATGTGAGGAAAAGGCTGGAATCTGTCTTTTAAATTTTGCTTCATAGAGTAGTAAATGTTTTCTGATCTACCACAATTCATCACCAAGCTATTAGTGTTGAAAGAGGTCTGACACAAAAGAACAATCTTATACAAAGGACAAACATTTAGAAGATGTTTTGAAAACAAATTCTTTATAATGCTTTAACTTTTCTTAAGGTGTTTTTAATAGTTTTTCATTTGTATTATTATTTTATATGTATGGGTATTTTTCCTGTATGTATATCTATATACCATGTGTACATAGTACTCACAGAGGCCAGAAGAATTCACTAGATCCCCTGGGACTGGAGTTACAGAGGGTTGTGATTTGCCATGTGGATGTTTGGAATTGGACATAAGTCCATGGTGGAACAGCCAGCCAGTGCTTGTTAACAGCTGAGCCATGGGTTCTCCAGCCCTGTATAGTTCTTATATACAGAAAGAGCCATACTTTTTTTTACAGTCAGCCGTGGTGGAGCATACCTTTAAACCCAGCACTTGAAAGGCAGAGGTAGGTAAATCTCTGCAAGTTTTAGGCCCATATTGGGTTCCAGGAATCTGTCTCAAAAGATGTTGTTACATGTATTTATTTATTATGTGTGTTCTCCATAGCAGCTGTGTGGAGCTTGGAGGACAGCTCATTGGAGTCTGTTCTCTATTTTCACCATGTGGACATGAGGGATTGCACTCAGGTTAGCTTAGTGGTAAGTGTCCTTACCTACTCAGCCATCTCACCAGGCTCTAGAAAGACACTTATTAACTATCATTTTCTTCTCAAACTCAGTAACCCTTCTTACCAACAGTGCAAGCGGCTCCATTTCCACCTAATTATTTAAAACTCAACTACAATCACCCCTGAGTTTTCCTTTTCCTCCACAATCAATATCCAAGTTATTGGCAAATTCATTGATTTTTCCTCCTAAAATATAAGCCTAATTTGGCTTCTATCCTAGCTGTTAGCCTCTTAGTATAAGTTACCTACAAGAGCCTTCTTACTTTTTGCCCAAGTCATTATGAACCTCAGTAACAGAGGGCAACTTTATTCTAAATTTGTTCTGTAGCACACCCTCAGAGAATACTCTTGTGTAGAAGGTCACCTGAAATTGGAAATGATCCAAGGAAGAGCACATTCTGGAAGGAGCTAGGAAGCACTTGAGGCACATCACAAAGCCATCACTCCTCATGCTTCAAGAAAAGAGAATTGCAGTTCCTTGTCACAGCAGATGTCACTGGCAATGTTCTTTTCTTTGTTGGATGCTAAATGTTCAAAACTGCCAAAATGGGGCTACTTACATTAGTGAAAGAACACCATGTCTGGGAGGCATTTCTGAGCAGTCATGCTTTTTGTCACCCAGTGCTGCAGCTTTTGGAGATAATTGACAATGTCATCTTCTTGTTCTAATCAGCTGAACCTCTTTGCAACTCATTTTGGAGATCATTTATTTGATAACCTCTCCTTCCAGAGAGTTTCTAGTGATTGACTTAGAAACAAAGCAAACCTTTTTCTTTCTCTTTAAAGAGAATATAACTTCCCCCATAAAATTTTCTGGCTACAACATGAAAGAGTATATTAAACCTTCCTGGAAATATATACTTAACTTTATTCATCAGATCACCTGTAACCCAAAGCTAGAATGTATTTGTACTTTGTTGTTTCATTTTGCAGAGAAACAAATGATAATATTTTTTGAGGATGGGGATGAAGTGTTCTTTTCAGCTTCAAAGTTCCTGGTCCCTGGGGTTTTTGTCTAGTTGTTTCTCACTGTTCTTTGATTCGGCATGGTCTTTCTACTCCCATCTAGGACAGAGAAGGAACATTAGGCACATATAACTGTTACAGATAACACCTTACTACTACTTTTAATGCAGAGAATCTTGTTACACAGTTCTGGGGATTGAACCCAAAGCTTCATGCATGCTAGAGTAGCATTCCATCAACTGAGCCATGTCCCATTTCCTGCTATTTCTAATATTCACATAAAAGTGTTTTAATTATTTTCTTTTCCCGTTTGTGTGTTGCTGGGTGTGTATATGTATGTGTGCATGTTTGCATGTGTGTTGGGGTACACAAACATTAGAGATTTGAAGCTGATGTCAGTATTCATCCTCTACTACTCTTCAACCTTATTCACTGAGCCCAGGTCTCTCAATCAAACCCAGAGCTGCTTAATGTTGGTAGCCTTGCTAACCAGCTTGCTCTGGGGATGTTTCCATCTTTTGAGACTGTAATTACAGAAAGGAAGGCTGCCTCTCTCAGCCTGGAATTTATGTCAGTTCTGGGAATCTTAACTCTGGTTCTCACAGTGAGAGCTCAGCATCTCAGCCACAGAGCCATCCCCAACTCAGATTAAAATAGTCTAAAAGTTTCTATCATAACAAAAATATATTTCCTATAATTGAATAAGGAGGTATAGAACAACTATAGACAACAGTAGTCTACTGTATAAGTAGAAATCATTTATACCATTTTACCTTTGTTTAATATGCAGTCAGTAATGTTGTCTATTATTTTTTGAACACTTTCTGTGTCAGTATCTGAATCAGGCACTCTGAATGTTTTCTCATTTAACCTAGTTAATTTTTATACCAGCTCTACAAAGTTTGGTTTACAGCTAAAGGAACTGAAATTATTTGACAGCGCCAGTGCTGCCACAGTACCGAGCTCAGGCATAGGCCTGCAGGATTAAAGAAAGACTCAGACTCGGGTCATCCGTTATGAGAGAATGCCAAAGATTTTACTGAGCAGGTTTAATATATACACCAAGCCAGGGAAGGAAAAACACAAACTTAGGAAAAAACAGGAACTCAACTGGGGGGCAATAGGATGTCAAGTGTAAATTCCCTTCCAGGGACACCATGCCTTAGTCAGGATGTTTTGATTTAGAGAAACCGCAAAATGTTACTTAGTGGACAGTAGCACAAGGAAAGTCTCAGCCAGAGCATAGCAGCCTTTCGGGGTCCTACAGGTTCCCTGTTTTAATTTTATAGATGAATAACGTCTATCTTAGGTCACCTTCAGTCAATACCAATTACCTGTCATTGGGAATCCCTGCCAGCCTCAAGACCCATGTCTTAGGTAGGTAAGGACTGCAAAGGAGTTGCCCATCATTGACTAACTAGTCTTGGTAAAGGCTCAGCCAAACCTGGGCAGAAGAGTTTTCTCATGCCAACAACATGAACACCTGCTTAGTAACTGCCTGGGACTGGATCTTCTGTCTGTGAAAGCGGCAAAGAAATATCAATCCTGCTGTGGCTGCCCCAAAGGCTAGGACTCCCAGAGACAAAGACCTCTAGCCTATCCTTTAAGGAGCCTTCTGGCCAGTTTGAGTCCTGTTAAGAACTTCTCTCCATAGAGAGGCTGCACACAAGTATCATCAATATTCTGAATATAAATAGATAACTGAAGAGTAACATTAAGAAATTGTTGGTTTCTCAAAATTAGCAGCAGCTTTTCCAGTAGTCTTATTGGTGGGAACTATGACCAGCCAGGTCAAACTGCTTATTTCCATTGACATCAGAACTGGGGGGTTCTTCACAAGGCTCCAGTAGATCTCCACTTGGGCGAGGCTGCATAGTGACAGGGCACACATAATGCTCAGGAATCCAAACAGGACTTTCAGAATCTTTAGGAAAAACAAACAGAACCTCTCACTCTGACTTTCCATACACCTGATGACAATTCTTTCCATTTCACTAAGCCCATTGCATTCTGGGCTCATTTCCAATGTCTGTTTGATTCAGACAATACATTCTTATCCACCAATAAAAATTTAAAATATATAAAATAAAGGATAATCTTGCATGAGGTAAGGTAAACTCCCCCTTTTTTGTTTTTTCAAGATAATTTTTCAAAGTTAAATGTGCTCTTTCCACTATAGCCTGGCCTTGTGGATTATAAGGAACACCGCTCTTACGGGTAATATTATATTCATCACAAAATTTATTAAAGGACACACTACCATAGGCTGGGCCATTATCAGTCTTTATTTGATGGGGAACCCCAAAATAGGCAAATGTCTACAGGTAATAGTTCTTAACATATTTTATTTTTTTCCCCACTGTGAGCCAAGGCAAAAATCATACCAGGAAAGGTATCAATGGTAACATGAACAAAGTGTAATTTCCCAAACAAGGGAACATGTGTAACATCCATTTGCCAAATATCATTGGGTACAAGACCTCAGGGATTCACTCCCAAATTAGGGAAGGAGATAAACTGAGCACAGTGAGGGCAGTGAGTAACAATTTGAACAGCCTGTTCTCTGGTAATGTCACAATGAAATTTCAAGGAATTTGTATTAAGATGAAATTTATTATGCATAGCAACAGCCTTATCATAATTAGTGACTAAATTTAAGGCAAGCAAAATTTGTTTGGTGTGAAAATCAGCCTCACTATTACCTTGGGCCAAGAGGCCTGGCAACAATGAATGTCCCTGAATATGACCCACAAACACAGGCAAAGTTTGCTGCCATAAAAGAGCTTGCACCTGCAATAGACAAGAGCAAATTGAAGGCACGGGTGCCACATAAGATGGAGTCTCCAAGGGTTCCATAATTTGAGAAACATATACTCTATCAGTATATATGTTGCAAGCTTCACTTGGGAAAAAACGTAGTGCCAATTGTATGACCTTTAGCTCTGCTAATTTTGCAGAGCAATTGGTCATCTGTAAGGTCTCAACTCTGCCTTGGGAAACAACTGCAGCCTTACCATTGGAGGATCCATTAGTAAGTACTAGGTGAGCCTGACTCAAGGGCTGATTGGAAATAATTTTTGGAAAAACCACCAGGTGGAACTTAAAAACTGACACAACTTATTATCCAGATAATGATTATCAAATTGGCTATTAATGGTACAAACAAACAAGGCCCAGTCAACACAATTCTGAGCTAAAATTTGGATCTGATCCTTATTACAAGGGGTAATAAACATGTCTGGTTCTTTACCAACCATTTGTAGGCTTACTTTATGGGCTTTGAACAACAAGGAAACTACTGCCTGTGGGTAAGACAAAACAATCTTGGAGGGAGAAGCTTGCAAATGAACCCATAAAATAGGGCTCTCCTGCCAAAAGGCACCCATTGGGGAATGTTTTGATGTAAAAACCACAAATAATAGTTTCCTTGAATAGTCTACATAATTTAAATGAGCTTGTTCAAGAGCTTCCTGTACCATTTTCAAGCATTCCCTGGCCTCTTCATTTAATTATCTGGGGGAAGTGGGTGATGCATCTCACTTAAGAATATCAAAGAGAGGTTTTAATTGTCCTGTGCTTAATTGTAAGGAAAGTCTTCACCAATTTATGTCTCCTAACAATGCTTGATAATCACTTAAAGTTTTCAAAGTATTTATTCTAATTTGTAACTTCTGAGGATGAATCCCCTTTGTTTTTCTTTTTTGTTTGTTTGTTATTTTTAATTTATTTTTATTGGGTATTATATTTACATTTAAGATTTTATCCCCTTACCCTACTTCCCCCCACCACCCAGGAACCTCCTATTCCATGCCCCCTCCTCATGCTTCTATGAGGATGTGCCCCCACCTACCCTCCCCCTCCCACCTCCCCATCCTCACATTCCCCCCCACACTCAATGTTCATCCTTCATGGGACCAAGAATCTCCTCTCCCATCTATGCCCGACAAGGCCATCCTCCCCTACATATACAGCTGGAGTCATGGGTCCCTCCCTATGTGCTCCCAGGTTGGTGGTTTAGACCCTGGGGAGCTCTGGTTGGTTGGTATTGTTGCTCTCCTCATGGGGTCACAAATCCTTTCTGCTCCTTCAGTCTTCTCTCTAACTTCTCTATTGGGAAACCCTTAATCAGATCAGTGGTTAGCTGTGAGCATCGTCCTCTGAATGTGTCTCTGGCAGACCTCTAAGGAGACAGTTATATCAGGTTCTTTAATTCATGTCCTAAATGTTGATATGGAAATTTTTTTTGAACCTTCTCGGGGGCAATAATCAACCCAATGGCTTGTAAATCATTTTGCAGTTCGGCATAGGCCTCATAAAGCTCTTTTACTTCCCTAGCTCCAAGTAGAATGTCATCCACAAAATGGATTATATACATGAACAGACGTCATCTCCTTAACGGTTGAAGAGCAGTTGCCACATGGACTTGACACATGGTGGGACTGCTAGCCATCCCTTGGGGCAGCACCACCCAGTGATATCTATGGAATTGTTCCTTAAAGTTGACTGAGGGAATACTAAATGCAAAGCATTCACAATCCTGAGGATGCAAGAGTATGGTAAAGAAACAGTCCTTCAAATCTATCACCAACATGTGCCAATTTTTTGGAATAGCAACTGGTGTAGGCAATCCAAGTTGAGTAGCCCTCATTGGCATCATAGTTTTATTAATTTCCCTTAAATCTTGTAATAATATCTATTTTTCTGATTTTTTCTTAACAGCAAATATAGGAGTATTCCAGGAGGATATAGATGGGACAATATGTCCGGCCAAAAGTTGTTCTTGTACCAATAAATGAGCTACCTCCAATTTTTTCTTAGATAAGGACCACTGTTCAATCCACATGGGCTTGTTGGATTTCCATGTGATTGGTAATGGTTTAGGAGGCTTCACAGTGACCCTCGATATAAATTTCCTATTCCAGTTTTGTCTTTATGGTGTCTGACTATCTGACATCCTTTGGCCACACTATGGGGTCTTCCTTATAAATATTTCCCTAATCCTGTCCCAGGAATATATCCTTGCTTTTTCATCATACCCTGAACTGGTTGGGTTGTGAGAACAACTTTCATGTTGTTAAGTACATCTCAACCCCATAAATTAATGGGGAGATGTTTCAAGACAAACGGTTGAAACCATCCTTCATGTCCTTCCTCATCTTGCCATTTTAAGATCTTACTACTCTTGAGGGGTGCAGCAGCTGTTCCCACTCCTTGTAAGGTGGAAGAGGACTATTCAGGGGCCAGCTACTAGGCCAAGATGTTTTAGATATCACAGTAGTATCTGCACCAGTATCCAGAATTCCTTGCATAGACTTTCCATCAACCCAAAGGGTAAGGATAGAGTGGTCCTCGAGGGTAGAAACCCAGAAGGCGGCAGTCCCTGTGGATCCAAATCCTTCATCACCTCTAGTATCCTTAATTGTAGCATGTTTAGTGAGTAACTGTGGAAAAAGAACTAGCTGAGCAATTCTATCTCCCTGAGGAATAACTACAACTCCCCTATCCACAATAACCATAATTTCAATTTCTCCAGTATAATCTGAGTTTATCACTCCTGGAAGGATTCTAATTCCCTTCAACAAGGCACTGCTGTGTCCTAGAAGAAGGCCTACACTTTCTGAAGGGATGGGGCCATACACCAGTACCTAATGCTTGAGGGCCCATTTGAGGTGTCAATACTGCTCTGGCGGAGGAGTAGAGGTCCAATCCTGTGCTTCCTGGGGTACCTCTGACAAGGGTTTTGACATAAAGGGGTTGGTTTGAGGCACAAACCGAACTGGAGTAGGGGTAATAGTGGTATTCATGGCTCCGTACACTTGAGTTTGTAGGCCCTGGAGCGGACCCCACTGCCCGTTTCCCGAAGGCAGGAGAGGATGGCCATCAGCATCTAATTTTGAGCTGCATTCATTACTTCAACGATGGTCTTTTCAGCATCGAGGGCACAGGCCAGGACCCATAATCCCCTTGTTCCCTGGACAATCCTTAAAATGTCCAGCTTGGCCACATCCAAAGCAAGTTTTATTTTTACTAGATCCTTTTTGCACGGCAGCTGCGAATACTTGTCTCACAACAAAATTCCCATCAATTTCCTTGCAAACTCCCAATGTAATCATCTAGGGTTTTGATCTATGTGGTCTGATGGCTTCTTTGCACCATTTATTAGCATCTTCGAAGGCTAACTGTTTTACTACGGGCATGGTGGTATCAGCATTCCCAAACAATTTTTTGCTAACTTGGAGTAGTTTATCCACAAATTCTTTGAAGGGCTCAGAGGGTCCTTGGACCACCTTGGATAATTGACCTCCAGCTGCCTTATTAGGCAAGGCTTTCCAGGCTCTAACGGCTGCAGTGGCAATTTGGGCGTAAATGACAGGATCATAATGAATCTGCTGATGGAGAGCAGCATATTGTCCTGATCCAGTTAGCATTTCCAGATTTCTCTGGGGCTGCCCTGCCTGTGCATTTAGTGTTGCTAAGGTAACGCATTGCTCCTGATATTCTCCCCTCCACAGTAAATAGTCTCCCCCACTCAATGTCGCACGGCATAGTTGTTGCCAATCCCCTGGTGTTAAATTAAAGGTGCTATAGGACTCAAACATTGCCAAGGGTGTAAAGGGTGCCAAGGCCCCATAGGAGGAAACTGCTTCTTTAAGGCTCTTTAATTCCTTAAAACACAAAGGCACATGCTGCCTAAGCATTTGCCCAGGGTTTTTGGGGTGAGGGATTTCCATTACAGGACAAGCATGATTGGAACCTGCTTTAGAAAAAATCACCCCCTTCTTAGAGATGGGCTCTGCTACCCACCAGTCCCCCAGGGAGCATTCATCACATGTCGGAGGAGGAGCAGTGGTCTCCATAGAATCCACAAAAGGGTTTTTACTAGATGGTCGCTCCCCTTTCCAATCCGATCCCTTTCGAACCTTGCATTTCTTCAATCTTTCCTTTAAATAAGCTATTTCCTTTTCTAAAGTTTCTTCCTCATCCTCAGAGCTGGAGCTATTCTCCATCTCATACAAGGATTTCTTAGCTGCATCATCCTGTGCCAATACTCGTCGGAAGGAACTCACAATCCCCATGGCGTGATCAAAACTCAAACTCATGCAGTGCTACTTTCAGTTTGATCCCGCGCTGCTTCTCCAATACGTTCCATTCGCTGTACCATCTGGCCGGCTTCTTCCAGGAACAATCCTGGAACACAAACTTAGGAAAAAACAGGAACTCAACTGGGGGGCAATAGGCTATCAAGTGTAAATTCCTTTCCTGGGGCACCATGCCTTAGTCACGATATTTTGATCTTAGAGGAACTGCAAAATGTTACTTAGTAGACAGCAGTACACAGAAAGTCTCAGCCAGGACATAGCAGCCCTTCCGGGTCCTACAATTATTAATGTTAAATAACTTCCCAAAGAGACCAAATCAGCATGCAATAGTACAGAGATTCCAACATAACTCTTTCTGGGCCCCAAATGCATCTGTTCATTTGCTTCCAGCCACATAGCTATGCTTTTTCTTATACCCCTTATTCTCAAGTAGATCCTCTAAAGAATAATTTAAAAAAAAATTTTAAGTGATTTTGAAGTTTTATATTTCCAGTAAGCTAACCTAAGAAGTATTTGAACATGGAGAACTTGTCTGAGCCAAGCAGAATTTTAGAAAATACTTGCTAGATTGCTTTTGAAATTATATCACCAGACATAGAAAATGCTTCTCAAAAATCAGCATAAGAACTTAGACACCTTTAAAAAGACTTGTGTGTGTGTGCGTGAGTGTGTGTGTGTGTGTGTGTGTGTGTGTGTGTGTGTGTACACGCATGCTCGTATGCGAGCAGGTGTGTGTTGCAGTATGCATGTACAAGTCAGAGGACAATTTTTGGAAGTTGGTTCTCTCCTTTACTATGTGGATTCTGGGAATGAAACTCAGGCCATGGGGTTTGGCATCTTTGCTGGCTGAGCCATGTCACAGGCCCTGGCACTCCTTTAAATAATAGAAAAATCTAAATTAATATCTGTATTCTACATACAGATTTTATCTATTATTCTGTGTTCATGATGGTTGATAGGAAAGCCACAGGTTTATAGGTCATTCTTGTGTGTGTGTGTGTGTGAGGAAAATCCTAAAGCTCTCTAGAAACCTAAAAAAAAATCTCAAATGCTATAAGTCCTTTGATTGGATTAACAAAGAAGCACTGAAATTCAAACTGATAATAGACTTTAGGAACATTGCCTCTGTGCCAACATGGTAAAAACTCATGGGCAGACAACTATATAGGAAGAAATGATCTCTTGAGGCCTGAGAAGGTGCTCTGTGAATTGACAGGTGAATGTATGACTGTAGCTATTATTTTATGGGAGAAAAGGAACAAAACTGTAACTTCTCATAGTTAGTTACTATTTATTTACAGCATTTTACTCTTTTTGTTGCTATTTTAATCTACTTTATCTTGTGCATTTAAGTGTTTTGCCATGTGTGTGACTGATGCCTGAGGAGGCCAGCAGAGGGCAATGGCTTCCCTTGAAATGGAGTGAATGGTTGTGGACCTCCATGTGGATGCTGTAGCCCACAACTATGTTCTCTGTAAAGTCAAATTTTCTTAACCTCTGCGACAGGTCTCCAGCCTCCATTTTCTGTTAACTTTCCAGAGTTTTCCTTTATTTAAAGATGTTGAACATGTGCTGGACATGATGGCACACACCTAATTTAACCCCAGCACCCTGGGACAGAAGTATCAGATCTCTGAGTTGACGCTAGCTTGGTCTACACAGTGAGTTCCAGGCCAGCCAGAGGTACACAGTGAGACCTTGTCTGAAAAAAAAAAAAAGTTTGACATGAGATAAAAATTTCACTGATGACTAAAAATGTTTTTATTTAAACTATAGCCAGAGTTATAGAGATGCATAAATTATTTCCATCTTTATTTTGATTCCAGAGAAAATGTTAAAAGTTTTCTCAGTTTTAATCACCAAATATGTATTTTCTTCCCCTTACTATGTCTTGGTCATAAGATAAGCTGTGATATTCAAGTATAATAGGAAAAAATAATACTTAAGAGTTAGGTGCCAAGCAAATTAAAGAAAAATTTTTTGTTCTGCTATAAGAGGATTTATATTTAGAATTTTAAATTTACCATCACAGGGGTAAAAGCCTAGAAATCCTACTAATTATTTCACACTTTCAATATGAACAAGTTAAAAAATAAATTAAAGCCACTTTAAAATTTTTAAGGAGCCAGAGAATTTTAGAGCCTAAGTCCATGAACTCAGCAATAACAGGCAGGGCCACACAGGTCTGAGTACAGCTTAGGTCTCCCCCTACTGAGGGAGCTCCCAGTGCCACTGAGGGAAGTAACACCCACCTAAAGAGGTTAAGAAAGTAAAGTTCTGTTTTGTTTCACACCCTGGCCTAACATTGTGGCATGAGATTGGCCAGATGACACCTCTTGTAATTACAGTGGCAGATGCTGGGCTGTGCAGAGTCCAAAGGAAATTTTGGGGTGTGGGCTTAAGAGCCCGGTTTCCTCTTTGATATGGAAGGCTAGAGATTCCTCCCATGTCCTAACACTTATCGCCATTCTACTTTAAAAACTTCAGCCTCCACAGAATACTACAGAAGAGGATTGTTTGTTGTCTTTTCTCAACCCTCCCTTCATTAACCATGGTGCTTCCAATGTCATATTCATTATTTATAATTTGTTATTTTTTGCCCATTTTCTCTTTTCACTTTGTTTCCCAGTAACTTTAGCAAACATTTAATTGTTTGGTAATTATATATATAATATAATTGTTGTTTAAAGGCAAGTGGCATGAATCTTTTAAAAATTGTGTAGGGTTGGACTTCTGTGGCTATAGCTTCACTTTCTGAGAGTCAACCAAGCATGAGTCACTAAAAGTAAAAACTAGAAAATGCACTGAGCATATGCAGACCCCCCTGCACTCTCAGCACATTCAGCATGGCACCATTTGTGCATCATTGGCATGTATTAGGTACTGTGAGAATCCTTGAGCTGTCTAAAAGTCGATAGAAGAACTTGTGTGAATACATTGTGCCTGCATTTTACCATACTGGTGGATCAAGCCCAGAGCAAACAGTCTATCACTTAGCTGTATTTCCAACTCATATGCTATTTTAATAAGGGTCTGAAAAGCTGCAAATGTTGGTATCCATGGTGATTCCTGGAACCAGTTTCTTGCTGATATTGAAGGATGCCTGGAACTGTTCATGCTGTCATAATCATGCTTTGTTGAATATTGTCTGTAGCCCAGTCCAATCGCTGAATTCTGAACCTTACTTGGACAGCATTCTGGTAATTGGTAAAAGTTATTTTACTGTTTTCCCACCTTGTTTTTGTTCATTGCTTTCTCAATGTACATAGCTTTAATTATATGTATATAATTTGTTTGCATGAATGCTTGTGTACCATGTGCATGCCTGGAGTTAACAGACAGTTGTGAGGCACCTTGAAGATACTGTGAACTCTGGCCTCCATGAGCCTTGTTCTGGTAGGTATTCTACAAGAACAAGTGTTCTTAACTGCTGAGCCATCTCTCTAAGGTCTTAAAATTTTTTAAATTGCATTTCTATTTCTGTGTGTGTGTTTTCTTTCCAACAAATGGGTCTGGGGCTCAAACTCAGGTCATCTGGCCTGACAGCAAGTGAACCATGTCATTGTTCTTTTTGAATATGGAAGTTTATTGATTATTGATTAAAGTTGGTGGGGTTTTTTTGTCTACTGTTATATTTGAAAATACACATTTAGATGAATTTTTAAGATGGCAGCCAGCAGGGTCTGTGATTATACAAAAGTTTACCAGACTGACACCTTAAAAAAAGAAAAAAACACAGCCTTCCAAATGAAGACTGTTATTTCCAATATTGGATTGATTTCTAGATAGACCAGAACATGATTGAGTCTGAATAACTGGTCACATTTAAGAAAAATACAAGAGTCAGTATAACTTCTCTTTTAGATTGTCTGTTCCACGAGGTCTAAAAACTTGAGGCAAGGCAGCTTGTCCCATCTGGGATATAGGTAAACAAAGGTGGGTTGGGAGCATATATCCAATACCAGTCACCCTTGTCAGGGCATTCAGCAAGCTCACAGGTCAGCATCAGCATGTCTCACCATACTCTGGCAGCAACCATGCTCCTACAGTATCCTGCAGAAAAAACACAAACATACTCTCTTCCCCGTATTAAATACCTGGTTGGGATCATGCCATAGGCCAGTAAGTGGATCCTTCCTTTCACTTAGGCAAAAGTATGCCTAGTTGTAGTGTGCCGTAGACACTCAGTAGAGGTTCCTTGGCATCCAAATTTTTTTTAAAAAATTTAAAATAGAAAAAACATGATTTAAATAAATTTGCAGTATACAGGGATATACCTCCCCCTTTTTTATTTTATGAAAGTATTGTTTTATAGTTCCATGGGCCCCTTCCACAGTCCCTAGTTCTTAACAGTTATAAGGAATCCCAGTAATATGGGTAACATTAAATTGCTGCTGAAATGTCTCAAATGTTCGACTGTGATAGCCAGTTCTATTATCTGGTAATTTTTTTTTGTTTTTGTTTTATTATTGGATACTTTATTTATCTATATTTCAGATGTTATCCCCTTTCTCCATTCCCCCCCCCAGAAACCCCTTATTCAATTCTTCCTCCTCCTATTTCTATGAGGGTATTCCCTCTCCCATCCACCCACTTCCACCTCCCCACCCTCGAATTCCCCCACTAGGGCATCCAGCCCTCACAGGACCAAGGATCTCCTCTCCCACTGAGGCCTGACAAGGTCGTCTTTCACTACTTATACAGCTGGAGCCATGGATTCCCTCCATCAGAGAAATATTTGGAAGTTAGCTGCAGTTCTCTATGATGTTATGTTAATAAGAGATAAAGTTGGGACAGGATCTGGATTTCAAACAAGTGTTACTGCATGTGTTAAGGCTCTTTTAATTGTCAAGTTAAAAATACTTTTGTTTCTTCTACAGTATTTAATGTATGTTACATTGATTGTACACTTTTTAATTGTGTTAGTGTGTTGAAATCTGGCATGTCAGTTATAAAGGTCTATCAACCAGCTTGCCCTGAGTATCACAGAACCTTTGTCTTCTGAACAAAGCTTGCAAGTACTGGAAGAAATGAGTCAAGCTTTAAGCAGAAGCAAGAGGATAGTGGGCTTGATTATTGCTGGTATAACAGCTTTAATTACATTAATTGCTAGCACCACTGCTTCTGCATTGCTTTGACACAAGAAGTTAAAATAGCTATTTTTGTTAATCACTAACCAAAAAAAAAATGTTACTAATGTATTGAATATACAAGAGAATTTAGATAGGCATTTGGAACAATGGATTGATGCTCTTTATCCTCAGAGTTTAAGAGTAAGGAGCCATTTTGAGTGTCTTGCCAAATACCATTGGATTCATGTTAGTTCTAAAATTTACAGTGGTAGTCATTATAATTAGGAAAAAGTTTAAAGACACTTGCAGTGTATTTGGCATAATTCTAACACCTCTCTGGATGTTTTAACCTTGCATAGTGAGCTTATGAATTTAAAGAACACTGCTCTGCTGAGTGTTGATGCAGCAGATACTGCTGATAAAATTACCCATGGCCTGAAGTCAGTATTTCTATTTTGGTCAAGCTTCAAGAATGGCATATATAGCTTGATCATGCTAGCCCTTTTTGTCCTGGAAATACTTTTATTCCTGCCCATTGTGTTAAAGCTTGTCTTTAACAACATCAACATGTTGGCAGCCAAAGTACATGGCTTGAAACTGAAAATGGACCCCCCAGACAGAGTTATCAAATTAACTAACAGGCTGGCAAGCCAAGGACTGGTAAGATTCTGCACAGAGCCTTACCAACCTAAAACATAAGTGCATTGCTTTTGATAATGCATATTCCATGATGGGTAAGGAAGGCATTCTTGTCAGAACAACCTGACAAGAATAAGACAATAACAAATAAGACAGGCTCAGTCTTGTTTATGAAATGAAAAAGGAGGAGAGATGGAGAGCTTTTGGGGCTGCTTGACAAGAATTTGACATGCGCCAAGGGCAAGAAAATGGGCTGCTTGGCAGAAATTATGACATTGGCCAAGAACAAGAAAGTGGACTTCAGGCAGGAATCTGACATTAGGCTAGAACAAAGAAGTAATTTCAGGCAGGAATCTATATCTTAGGTTAAAACAAAGAAGTAATTTCAGTCAAGAATCTAAATCTTAGGCTAGAACAAGGAAGTAGGCTTCTGACATGAAAATGACTTTGGGCTAGGACAGGGAAGTAGGCTCAGATATTTTGGTCATCTTGATAAGGCCTTAGAAACAGTGATTATGGGAGTCTTCCCAGAATTTTGTTTATTGTCTTGCTTGTTTTTTGACTATTTGTATTTCTTGTCTTGCTTTTTCTTTGACCATTTATATCTATTGTATTGCTAGTCCCTCAACCTAGAACTGACCTTAATACCTGTGTATAATTAAAATGGTATAAAAGCAGAAAGGAGGAGGGAGAATGGGATAGGGGTTTTCATGGAGGGGAAATGGGGAAAGGGGATGACATCTGAAATGTAAATAAATAAAATATCCAAAAAAGAAAAAGAAAACAAGACTAACTATGAAGATTAACCAAAGAGGACTGACTTGCCAGCACTTTAGAACATGTGCAGACAACTGGAATTTGAAGTGCATTCTACTTTGGACCTGACCAGGACTTCATATCTGCACAGGCTCAAAGACTCTGGAAACAGCATCAACATAAAAACCAATGCTATGTTGTTGATGTGTTATTTCTTGGGTTTCATATGCTGCTGGAGCAGAGCATCTTATTCAAGTACAATGATAGGTAGATAAGTATTGTTTGTTTGCTATCTTATTTTCTTTAAATTACAGATTATAAAATCATATATTTACAGATTTTATCTGATATTTCTTGATTTCTAGGTCGACCTAAGTTAGGGTCATTCTTGTGTTTATTCCACAAATAAATGCTGGAGTATGGTGCACATAATACACTCAGATGTGAAGAAAACACTACAAACCCTGATAATACAGAAACGTTCACAGCCAACCCTCCCCTGCTTTACATCCATGAGGGAATCTGCAGCATTCCTGTTAAATAGTTTAGCTTTGGGGTAGGGATTAGGCTTGGTGGTGGGGCCTATATACAACATGTATAGGGCTCCACTTCTAATTCCAAACTGCATTGCTACTATCAAACCCAACCAAACAACTCAGACAAGCCCATCTTGATTTCTAGTATAAAGCTTTTAATGCCTGATCCACTGAGTTTCTTTCGCATTTTTTGTGCACATTAAAGACATATATAAAGACATAAAACACATATTAAAGATAGTTCATCCTTTCCCTTCAGAGAATTCACTTTGAGAGTACCCGGAGGCTGGAG
This sequence comes from Rhabdomys pumilio, assembly GCA_030674055.1. Taxonomy (NCBI): domain Eukaryota; kingdom Metazoa; phylum Chordata; class Mammalia; order Rodentia; family Muridae; genus Rhabdomys; species Rhabdomys pumilio. The sequence continues at coordinate 73,095,277 of JANHMN010000013.1, read as the reverse complement.
TTACTGGCAGCTGTGACTTGGTGCTGGGAACAGAACTTTGCAAGAACATGCTCTTAACTTCTGAGCTTTGTCCAGTGTTGACCCAGAACTCATTAACCTGAGGTATTGTGATTGGTTCAGAGGTGAACGTATATGATCCCACCAACATCAAGAAGAGTCAGACCTGAGATTATTTCTATAATTATAAAGCTTGGCATTCTGAATTGCTACTTACTTTCCTAATATTTGGGAAGAGTTCCCAATAATTTTAGAGAAAAGCAGAGAAGAAGACCCTTTTTGATGATATTTATACATCTGGGTTCAGATATGCTCCTGAATTCTACTGCACTCTCACATTATTTATGTTAGGTGAACTCTTTCTTTTTCTTATACTAATTTGAATTAGGGTTTTGTTCCTTTCAACCAAAATTGTCCTGACAAATACAAAGAATAAAGAAAGGCAGAGGGAGTTAGGGCCTGCGTGGTAGAGTTATGCACACACACACACACACACACACACACACACACACACACACACACACTTTTTTCTTTCACTGTTCCTCTACCTAAAATTTCCATCCCTAGCCTTTATCCTTGTTTAAATTTCCTCTTGCTCCTTATTCTGTCTCTGATTCTTCCTTCTTCATGATCTCCTATTCTAAGTACTTCAGAGAAAATTAATCTCTGTATTTGCTAAAATTACATAGCATCTATTTGGGCATGTCGTCGTCTACTTTTTCTTTTTAGGTGCTAGCTATTGCCAAGCAGACTGCTACACATAGCATAACTTGTATGTGTGCATGCTGTGGGGGTGGGGAGAGGGTAATACTCATATGTGTGCATACTGTGGGGAGAGGCAAGCTCTAGGGAGAAGGTAATAAACATACGGGCCAAACTAGAGTAAAAGTACAGTGTAGCTGAATGTCAAATCTCACAGATGAATGGGAAAAGATCTTGAAGGCCTGAAAAATCAAACAGAAATTTGTAGTGTGGGCCAGCAGGATTTCTCAATGGGAAATACTTACCACCCAACCAGGCCTCTTGAGTTTGATTGCAGAAATGTCCTGGTAGAAGGAGAAGAACGTATGACTTCCACACATGTGCCCATACCTTACCTAATAAGTGTAAAAATTAAAATATGTTGGTTGAAATTATTTAAATATTTATTTTTATTTTATGAGTATGAGTGTTTCTGTCCGAATGTGTGTACTATGTGCTCACAGTGTCCATGAAGGACCGGAGAGGCTCTAGAGGCGTAGAACTAGAGTTATAAAGGGCTGTGTACTGCCATGCATGTACTGAGAGAGAGCACAGCCCTGGCTCTTTGTAAGAACAATAAGTGAACTATCTCTCCAGCCCCTGATGGTAGTGTGTGTGTGTGTGTGTGTGTGTGTGTGTGTGTATGTGTGTGTGTGTGTGTGTGTGTGTGAATCTGACAGTGTTGTGAATGACAGATAAACTGAACTTAGGAGATATGGAGTGACTTATTGCTGTTGTGAAACATAATAAATTTTAGCATAATATTATTTCTTAGTTTGAAATAATTTGGCTCACAACAATGATGAGATAATGCAAAATAAAACAGAATTTTGTATTTAGAATCAACTAATCAACTGTATAAGAACTAAATGCAATAAAATGTACTGTATTCATGTGACACACGCCTGTAATCCCAGTGTTCCTGAGGCTAGGACAGATGGTAGAATTGAGGATAGCCTTGACTATGTAGAAAGATTCCACCTTCAAAAAATGTTATAAAGTGTGATCACATCAAACTTTTACAACCAGATCAGAATGTTTAGATTTCTTAATGTTTAAAAGTAAACCAGAATCAACAGTTTGTCTCCTGGCCTTTCTTTAACAGTCAGTTAGAGCCAACAGGCTCCAGCAAGAATTTGCAATGGAATTTGAAAAACAAAAGCAAATGTGGTTCTGGAGCCTTTTGCACCTCACTGTCCTGCTGAGGCAGGGCAGGTAGCTCATGTCCTGTTCTATCATCTTAGAGACACTAGGTCAGCTGCGCACAAAGTTGTGTTTATATCTTGTGGTCATCTACTGTGTGAACAATTGCAAAAGGAAACAACAACCCATTTTCATTTTAAGTTTGTCTCTCAAGTTGTTTTCCTCATAAGAGAAATTGAGTTCCTTTTTACCTTGTAATGAAAGGATAAAATTTAATTATCGTTATTGCTACATATTGATGTTGTTTGTTTGAGACAAGATCTTATGTTGTTCAGGCTGGTCTCAAACCCTTGGGCCCAGAAATTTCCCTATGTCACCTTTTTGAACCAAGTAACTGGGCCTATAAGGCACACATCATGTGTCTGACTCAGCTCATTATAATTTTAACATACTGATGATGTAGATAAATAAATAAGCACAAACCATTTCAGTCTTATCTCCCTTTCCTCTCCGAGGACATTAGCTGCCTTTCTGCTCTTAGAACACCCCATTCCTCCTCCTCCCTCTGCTGCATACTTAGGTCTGGACCTGGCTTATGGCTTCCTCAAGAAATCTGTCACTGCCTTCCAATGGAAAAAGCCTTTCCTGTTATATGATTTTCCCAAAGCTATCTGGTTTTTGTTGATGAAACACACTATAAATATAGTCATTTTTATGTCTTTATAATCACATTTAAAGTTGAAAGGGAAGGAAACTGATCATCTATCCCTAGCATCCAACATACAATAAATGTTTTGATTTTTATTAATAAATTATATCAATGTTATTAACAACCCTAAAGCTATTCAGACAAATTTATTACCTTCAACACATGTATAATTTATATAGTAGATGATGAAAAATTGACCGAAATTATGAACCAAACAAACAGTAGCTGAGTGATTAGGAGTTAGAGTCTCAGGATGTAGCTTAAGCTTACTTTGAACTCATAATCCTCTGGCTTCAGCTTTCCAAGTCATACAGTTACAGGAAAGTTCTACTAAGCATGTGTTTGCACATATACATTCTGTCTTGTGCTTAAGAACTAGAGGATTATGAATTAACAAAACGATCTGGCGGCAAGAGTATCTGGGTTCCAAGGCTGTTCTCAGCTGTATAGCAAGTTTGAGCCCAGGGTAGACAGCCTTTTGTCCCAAATCTTGTTCTGTCCTTACTGTTAAACTTCTGTCACATTTTCTTTCTTAATTCTTTTCTATTTTCAGGGACTGCTGGTGGCTTCTCCCTCTTTGCTGAGTTCCTAATGTAGTTACAATGTCCCAGGCTCCCAAGTCAGCACTAGAGCATACATCACATTGTACTGTTTACAGTTGTGTTAAAATTACTCTTATCTCATCATAATAGATCGTACATGCCTGAAGGAAAAGAACACTACGTTTATATGACTTGTTTCATTCTGTGGTGCCGAAGAAATACTGAGAACATGGTGACTGAAAAATTAATACTCATAGAATTGTTGCCAAAAGAATTAATTATCTGACAATATCAGCTCTTGAATATCACATAAACACAGGCAACAATAATAGTAATTCCTGGATGCCATGGCTATCACTCTGTGGGTCCTGAGTTTGTTTAAACTTTTGAGTAGTTTGTCCCCTGACCAAAGTCATCCTGAATCACCTGAAGCAAGGAGGGGTAAGGAGTCACATTTTCTCCCTTTCAATGTCTATATGGTCTATTTAAAGAAGCTCAATGGTCCTTAGAGCTGGGGTTCCACCCTGGGACCACCTTCTCTGTGAGAGCACATGTGCTTTGGGGGAATATACTTAAGACACAGACTGACAGCACCACACTTCTGTTTTATTGTTAGGCCCGTTTGCTCTCCAGACTGACTGGGGCCATGAGCTCCCTGCTCTGCTTAGATGAACAGGCCACTGAGTCACTAGAGTGTTGGCAGGACCAGGTGATGTCCCTCAAGCAAGAGCAGCAGCTCACTCTCTGCAGACACCTAGAAAAAACTGCCAAGGATTGCTAGCCATGCACAGTGACACGGATGGAAGAGAGTTCTGCAGGAAAGGTAAATGAGCCAGTCCTTTTACAGATCACTTCTTCCTTTCCACTCAATTGGTTATCTGTTTGCCATTCAAAAATATTTCTTGAGATTCTACTATGTGTCTAAGGTGATTCTTACAGTCTATGTAGAAAGGTAAAGTGTATATATATATACATGCAGGCACATAAAAACAGAAAATAGACTCTGCTTATGTGTTGATTAGAAAATGACCAAATTGTAGTGAGTTGGGGGTGGCAAAGAAGGCTTGACAGGGAGTGGGAACTCTACTGCACATCAAAAGGCCTATTGTGGTGATATTCCCATTAGCCTTTCATTAAAAGGTCATGCTCAGGTTGAGTATCATCCCTAAACAGTTTAGTTAGCATCAGGAACTGAGCTATTTGGCTTACACAATCCTAATTAAGGGCCAACCAAGATTAGAGTTGGTGTTTTTCACAAAAAATTGAGCTACAAAGATCAAGACAACTCTAAATGGCTTTTGTGTATGCTCACTTATCCTTCAAAGCAAAGTTTCAAAAAGGAAGATTTCTTTTTAGAAATTTTAGCAGATTTAAAATAAAAACCCTGTGTGGCTCTCCTGCTTGTGATTTTTTCTAAGTAGACAAAGGACTGTTTCCTTAAGCAAATCAATCTTATTCTTGGTCCACAGTTTCTGTTTTAAAAAAAATGAGGGCATTGTGCAAAATCAGTTATCCCAGAAGGCTCTGCAAGATGCTAACAGATGTTAGATACAGAAGCACTCCCCTGCCTTGTGTTCTTCAAAAGCTTTGGATTAAGCCAATTTATATTTAGTTCCAAGCACAGTTTTGTGGATCTTTTAATATGATTGCTTGAACTGTGAGTTTTTCAGATGAGAGCAAAACACATACAGTCTTTCAAATACATGCCCATAGAAGAGCCTTTGCCAAATCATGGCACAGGGGTGTTCTGAAAACCCAATTAGGGAAATAGAATAGCCTTCTCTGCATTTGTAAACTAAATGTATCCTTGTAGATTTGATAATAAACATTTTTAACTAATTTTAGTAAGAACTCATAATATGATTTTCACCTATTTTACACTTAGAAAGACATATTCATACCCACCCTCAATCTCTAGTAACCCAAGTCAAATTACAGTTAATTTCCTCAGAGACAATTTTCGCCCACTAAATAGACTGTTTGATATGTGGTGGAAAGGCTTGCTTGAAACAATAATTATAGCCAGAAAAAGTAACCCTTTAAATAAAAAAGGCTTGGAGCATTATTTTTGATTCTACCACCTGATAACAGTTGAAGTGGAGTGGGGGATGGGAGAGCTGTGTTCTCCCTGCTGAGAAAATGCAAAGTCACATTTGTTTATTTCTTTGAGAGGCTGCAAAAAACTGGCTTTTACATTAGAAAGAGCTTAACTTTGTGCTGAAGTATTGGCTTCTGGGGTTCTCTATGATCCCTGCTGACTGGCCCTGTCCTTGACCTTACAGAAGCCTAATCCACTCTGGCATGCTGGGGGAGAGAAGTTATTTAACAGTAGGCAGACTGAGTTCAAGATATACTTATTTTTTTAAAGCCTTGAGATATTTCCCAGATCATGAACTGCACATGACTACGACTATGACTATGACAGGCACACGAAGTGGCGGAATTATAGATAGTTTCTGTCGAGGAATCCATGGGTAGAGCTTAGCCCTAAGCAACACATCCTGAGGGGTAGTTCTACTAGAAATAGGTCTTCAGAGAGAAAGGAAGAGAGAGAGGGAGGGAGAGAGGAGGGTAGGAAGGAAGGAAGGAAGGAAGGAAGGAAGGAAGCTAGCTTTATAGCTTAGGCTGGCCTTGGACTTGAAATACTTCGTCTCAGACTCCCAAGCAGTAGAATTACAGGCTTCTGCTATCATACCCTTCAAATAGGCATCTCTCTTACTTTCAGTAGAAGAGGTGGTTCTATAAGTACCCCAGGTTATATTTATCACAGTAAAAGTGCAGTCTTGGCAGACATTCTCTTACCTTCTCTGCTTGCCCTGGACCCTGGTTCTCATTCTCTCTTATATATCCTGCTGTTTCCCCACTGAATTGTAAAGTAAAATTTACTGTACAATTTTATTTTAAAAAGTTTTTGAATTATTATTATTATTATTATTATTATTATTATTATTATTATTATTATTTTATTTTTTAGCTGAGCATGGTGGCCCACGTATTTAATCCCAGCTCTCAGGAGGCAGAGGCAGGTGGATCTTTGTGAGTTTGAAGCCACCTGGTCTATACAGTGAGTTCCAGGAAGCCAGGGTTATACAGAGAAACCTTGTCTTAAGACAAAACAAAACAACAACAACAACAACAAAAACAAAACAAAAGGTCCCCCCCAATTGGAACTTTATAACATTCATTTTTTTTAAAAATCATAAAATACTAAAATATACAAAAATGGAAAAAAAAGTTACCCATATAATACCATCTCAAAATGTCTACTCTTAACATATTAGTAAATTCCCTTTAACATTCATTGGAGGGGAAAGTGGAATCAGTTTTTACACATTTATAATAATTACTTATAAATATTTTTAATGTTTTTACAATATATTATTTTATTATGTTAATTGTTCTGTAGTTTCAACCTAAAAGTTTCTTTTTTGTTATTTTGGTTTTGAAACAGAGTTTCTCTGTGGAGACCTGGCTTCCTGAAACTCACTGTGTAGACGAGGCTGGCTTCAAGCTCACAGAGATCCACCTGCCCCTGCCTCCTGAGTGCTGGGGTTAAAGATGTGCACCACTACACTTGGAAAAAAAACACTTTAAAAATAAAATTACATAGTAAATTTCTCCTTTCTAGTCTCATTAGAAAACTTTCTAAACATACAGAGGACTTGAAAACGTTTTACTGTGAGCATCCATCCCTACAAAGGACGCTCTACTACATACTTACATGTTTCCCTGTCCATCAGTTATCTTAAGGCATCTGCTTTTCTTAGTTTTCTTTGCCAAATCAAACCTGGGCCTTTGCATCTGCTGAGAAAGCACACCGCCCAAGCCCTTTGATTTTCTTTTAAGATGTATTCCCCCTGCCGTGTGTGTGTGTGTGTGTGTGTGTGTGTGTGTGTGTGTGTGTGTGTG
>JANHMN010000013.1:73051250-73086646 GCA_030674055.1 Rhabdomys pumilio | reverse complement strand
CACACACACACACACACACACACACACACACACACACACACACACACGAGTTGAAGCACTTGTTTTAGAGAACAGGCTGTGTAAGGACTAACATGTTAGAAACCTAAGGGATAAATTAGCAAGCTAGAAACACAAGCCAGAGTTCATGTTGCTGCCTAGAGAAAGAATTTCTTGGATAAAGTCTTTCAACTATGGGTTACATACATTCCATCACATTTTATAGGATAATTTCTTCGACTTAAAGTAAACTGACTGTAGATCATAACTACATTTGAAAAACATCTAGTGCTTATATAAATAGTTGGGTCCTCTAGCTTATCCAAGTTGACACAGAACCAGCCATCACATTCACTATCTATAAATTATGAAACACGTGCCAACACTGTTAAGGCTGGAGGTCAAATGAAAGAGGTGTTGAAAGTTTCTTAGAGGGTTGGGAATGTAGTCCAGACGCTTGCCTGCTGTGTGTTAATCCCTGGTTTTTGTGCCTAACACCTTATAAAGTTAAATGCGATGACCCACACTTGCAATTCTAGTATCCAGAAGGTAGAGGCAGAAGGATCAGTCCAAGGTCATCCTTGGCTTGATCGTGAATTTAAGGTCAATCTGTTTCAAACAAATAAAACAAAATAAAATAAATTTAACCAAGAAGGCTGGCAGAGTAGTGCATACATCATTCAGGTATCAGGGGAGGCTTTCGTGTTCAAGGCAGCCTGTGATACAGACTGAGATGCAGGCCAACATAGTGAGACACATAATGAGGCCCTGCCCCCAAACCAAAGAAACAATTCAAGAATTAGGGCATAACTCAGTGGTAGAAACCCCGTCTCCACCCACCACACACAGACTTTACTAGGAACCTCCTCATGAGTTAGTTGACTATGCCAATACATGAAAATGCATTCAGGCTCCTTTCCAGCTTGTGGATCTCAATAAGTGCAGGGAGTATTCCTGCAGAGTGTGTCATGCATCACAGAACATGCAAGGGAAACAGATGTTAGATATATGATCTGCTAATACTTCCTCTCATTTCAGTTGCCTTTGTTACTGGTGCTGGGATAAAAGATCCTCTTATAATAGAAACTTCTGACAGAGAGTTTCTTTTGGCTCACAGTTTGAGATTTTAATCCATCATAGAGGGAACACCACAGCAGCAAGAGCTTGAGGCAGCTACTTGCATTGTATTCATAGTTGAGCAATGCCTGTTATGCTTCTCTCTCTCTCTCTATCTCTCTCTCTTTCTTTCTCTCTCTCTCTCTCTCTCTCTCTCTCTCTCTCTCTCTCTCTCTCTTTTATACAGTCCTGGTTGCCAGCCCAAGGAATGGTACCACCCACAGTGTTTTCTTTCTGGGTGGGTCTAATAAAGATAGTCCTCCACAGGCATGCCCAGAGTCTATCTCCTGGTGACTTTGTATCCTCTCAAGTTGATAATTAATGTCAACCATCACAGGTGCCTTTTCCCCATTGATTGTGCTTTTGAACACCACAGGCTCCAGCTTCTGTGTAGCTTGTTTAATCTGTTTTTTACTGTGTTTTTGTATCTCAGAAGTCATTGCAAAATCTAGTGTCCTACACCTCAGATTTTTAAAAATGGTTTATTATTTATTTATATGAGTACATTGTAGCTATCATCAGATACACCAGAAGAGGGCACCAGATCTCATTACAGATGGTTGTGAGCCACCATGTGGTTGCTGGGAATTGAACTCAGGACCTCTGGAAGAGCAGTCCGTGCTCTTAACCACTGAGCCATCTCTCCAGTCCTATACCTCAGATTTTTAATGGTTGTGTTACTTCTTTAAAATTTCTAGCCAAACTGTAATTAAAATTAGATGTGGTTTTATTTAGAAAAATATTTCAATCATCAAGATAGTTTCTCATTTTAAAATTAATTAGTTACTTTATTACTTTACTATGGCTTTAGGATAGCTCAGTTAGTACAGTGCTGGCCTAGGGAAACTGAGTTTGATCCCTAACCCTGCATAAAATCTAGGCCTGATGGATTCCCAGCATATAAGAGGTAGAGGCAGAAGGACCTCAAATTCAAGATAATTCTTGTCTACATAGGATGTTCAAGCCAGCCTGGGATACACAAAACTCCATTTTAAAAACAAACAAACAAACAAATAAAACAAAACTTATATGTTAGGCTTGTTTTTTATGTCAGTACTTAAAAATATTCTTTAACTTTAGAAAAGAGTGCATAAGCTGCTGTTTTAGGAGTTCAGAGTTTCTGTAAATATATACATGTAGTTTTGTTTTGTGTTCTTCTGAATGCCCCTAAAAACCCAATTTAAAAGTTTGATCTTTAGGGCTGAAGAGATGGCTCAGTGGTTAAGAGCACAGACTACTCTTCCAGAGGTCCTGAGTTCAATTCCCAGCAACACATGATGGCTCACAACCATCTATAATGGAATCTGATGCCATCTTCTGGTGTATCTGAAGACAGCTGCAGTGTACATAAAATAAATAAAGTACATAGAATAAAGAAATAAACCTTTTAAAAAAGGTTTGATCTCTAACTTGGCATTGTTGGGGAACCTCAAGAAGTGAAGACTAATGGTCACTGAAATAGTTGCAAGGGACTCTGGTTCCTCCTGTCTCTTTCTTTCATAACCACCATGAGGTAGGTAGCTTGTGCAGTCATGTGCTCCATGTTGAGATGTACAGCATGGCCACAGCTTAGCCATCATGGATGTGACTGATGGAGACTTGCCAAGCTTTGGAGTATGAAGGCCCTTCTTATTTATAAATTAGTTTAAGTACTCTGTTACATTAATAGGAAACTTTGTCAGCTGTATTACTCCAACTATCTTTTTTTGTACCTATTCTCTGGTGTTGCAACCAGCTCCTCTCTACCTGGCTTGAGACAAAAGACTTAACAAAAAATGTTGCAGCTTGCTCTGGTCTTCGGGTCTAGAGGGAGAGAGAATGGGGATAAGGGGAAGAGACTCTAGGAATGGAGACAAGACAGAGGTTCTGATTCAGTCTCTTTTATTGAAGGGAAATCTGGGGTATTTATATACTTTTGCCATACCCCTTGTAGAGGCGTGGATATGACATAAGCCTTGCAGGCGTGGATAGCTGCTTTCTAGCCACTTTCTGTTAAAAGTCAGCTCCCAACAGGTCCCCCTTTTTAATTATTTTTTCAAAAGGGAAGGCTGGGAAAACTTATGGAAACCGTGTCTGTCTTAGGTTGGAACAAAGGACACCAGCCTCCCTTTCCCATCCTTGGATACTCAACAGCCATTGGTTGAGCTCCTGTCTTAGGATAGTGAGGCCTCCCTTCTTTTAGGGGCAAGGGTCTTGATATGTTCTCTTACCTGTCATTGACTATCCGGCTTAGCACGTAAGTTAGGAGTTAATCCTCGTCAGTCTTGATGACAGAGGTTTCAGAGTCCCCTACTTCCAGCCTGTAATAATGGACCTGTATGGGTCTCATTTGAATAGCATCTATCTGTTGTCGTACAAAAGCCATCAGTCTGTTGAACAGCATAAACCCGAGAGACAAGAGACTTAATGCCTAAATAGTCGATATAATAGCAACACTCTTTTTAAAGGACAACACACAGAAATACAGAACTGATCATAGCCTTGATCTTAACAAAACAAGTAAGGAAATTCCCTGTCCCTGCTCAATCAATCTCAAACCCCCCCCCAAAAAAACCAACTATAATAACTGTGGTAGTGGGTTTAAACAATGTGCCCCACTAAATTATAGGTCAGGAAATCAAGAGTCCAGTAGAGCCACCCTGGAGATTCAGGTGGTGATGTCTCCTTCAGCATTGAGAATTTTCACCTGGGTGATTTTCAAAGTTGGCCTCTTGAGACCTCCCTGTCCTTAATTTTTGTAGCAGATTAATTAAGTCCTGATACTCTTTTTCCAACTCTATTAGTTGTTTAAGAATAGAAATTTTATCCTGTAACTCCTTTCTGAGATTTACAACCACTGTCTCTACAATGAGAGCCTCTGGAAGTGGAGGTGCACTGGGAGAGTGCCTTTCAGAGTCATAATATTTAACTTCCTCTTCCTCTAAGCCTTGTTGCCAAGTCATAAGCTTCTCTTTATGTTGTAATTGTAATATTGCAGTGTCTGCCTTATTTTGATTTGCTAACTTTAGTAAATTATCTTCTAGACTTTGTTTCCAAATTTTATCTCTATCTCCTTGCTTTTGCTTATTTTGGCCAATAAAATCCTGTACCTTTAGTTCTAGTGTTACTTGTAATCTTTCTTCCAAGGAAAGAAATTTTTATCTAGGACCCTGTCTTCTGAGAAGACATAGTAAACCAAGAGAATAAATATTACAGTACTGATAAATGATAAGGTGTCTATGTTCCCTGAGTTGATTCCTGTCAAACCATTTGAAATATCATCATATAAAGCCCAAAAGATATCCATTGTTTGGTCATCTTTAAGTACAAAAGGTTATGTGTCTTTTTTATATCAAAGAATTACTTGATCCGGAGCTTTCTGTTATGTCTCTGCCTGAAAAACGACCTCACAGGCAGTTGAGTTCTAGGATCACCTGTCCCTCCTTGCAGTTTTTACAGGGCACTGAAACTTTGTAACTTCTTTGTAGGCCTTCAGACCCACTCAGCTTTCAATACACACTGATGGTGCAGCCTAGAAGGCTGCTGATCCATATTCAGAGATTAGGGTGCAATGAACTTTATCTCAGGTTAGTTAAGTCCTAAGTGAACTACTCTATTCCCCAGCTATGAGATCCCTTACAACCTGCGGTTTTCTAAGCCATGATCTCCTCCTTCTTGTCCTTCCACCAACAGCTCCAACAGCTCCAACGGCTCCATGTCCTACATCACCTCTCTGGGTTTCTGTTCCCTCTGTCCCGCATTGGGCGCCAAAAATGTTGCAACCGGCTCTGCTCTACCTGGCTTGAGACAAAAGACTTAACAAAAAGTGTTGTGGCTTGCTCCGGTCTTCGGGTCAGGGTCTAGAGGGAGAGAGAATGGGGATAAGGGGAAGAGATGCTAGGAGTGGAGACAAGACAGAGGTTCTGATCCAGTCTCTTTTATTGAAGGGAAGTCTGGGGTATTTATACATTTTTGCCACACCCCTTGTAGAGGTGTGGATATGACATAAGCCTTGTAGGCATGGATAGCTGCTTTCTAGCCACTTTCTGTTAAAAGTCAACTCCCAACACTCTGGTCTATGCCATTCTCTTGTCTGTGAAATGATTTCTTTTTAATCGAAAAGAAATTGATTAAAACTTTACAATTAAACTGTCCCTTAAATGCTGTTGGTGCTATGTGTCTGCTCTTTGGAATAAACAGATCAAGCACTGAGTTCTGTTCCATCACTGATGTGACTGAGAACACTATCTAATCTGTATCTAACATCTAATTTTCATATCTACAGAATGCTAGTGTCAACCCAAGCCATTCCTATAGTGTCCTAATGTCTATTTGAGGGCATGAATGTCAGCACTCAGTGCCTGGAATTAGTGAGAATTCAAGAATTATCTGCTATTCCTATCATATCTTTTATCTGTGTAAATTAGCTTCCTTCTGCCTAATGCTTAAAGCTTGGTTTTTGCAGTGCTGGGGATTAAACCCGGGACTTTGGAAACACTAGGAAGCTGCTCTCCCACTGAGTCATACCCCATCCCCACCCTTAGTCCTTATCTGTTAATCATCATTTTATTTTGATTTTAAAAAGAACTGAAAGAAGAGCTCTGCCTGTGTTGCCCAGGAAGGTGTCTAACTTCTGGGCTGAGTGTTCTTTTGCCTCAGCTTCCTAAGTTACTGGGTCAACAAGTCAACATTGGGATTGACAGCTGCTGATTTAAAAATGACTTCTGTGCTTCTTTTTGTCTGTATTCCCTTGTCATTTTATTTTCAATCTTTAATTTTTTATGTTTACTTATTTATTTGTGTGTGTGTGTGTGTGTGTGTGTGTGTGTGTGTGTGTGTGTGTGCTACATGGCACTTGGACTATGGATCATGTACAGAGAAGTCAAAAGACAACGTTTGAACTTTCGGAGTCAGTTCTGCCCTTTGCTCAGGAGCTCTGAGGTGTTAATTCAGGTCAGGGAATAGGGTTAATTCTACATCCTAGGGACTGATACCATCAATATTTTTTTCTTTCAAGTTTATTGTGATTTGTATATTTTTTGTATATTCTAACACTTTTAGCATTTATGTTAAATGCTATCAGCTGGGGTGTGGTGGCACACATTTTTATTCCCAGTACTTAGGAGGCAGAGGCAGGCAGATTTTTGAGTTCGAGGCTAGCCTAGTTTACAGAGCAAGTTTAGGACAGCCAGGGCTACTCAGAGAAATTATATCTCAAACAAACTAGAAAGTTATTAAAAACTACTAATGACTATGCAGTGTACTTGACTGTTTTTGTGCATGTGTTCCTCCTCTTGGTCTAGACCTTGGTTTTATGAATCTCACTATGGACAAGTCAGGCTGGCAGCAAACTCTTGATCTTTCTGCCCCAGCCTCCCCAGTGTTAGGATTACAAGGCTTGTACCATATATACCTGACTTGCGTTTGGTCTTTAAAACAAGTTTGTTTATTTATTTTTGAACACGGTGTCTTACTATGTAACATAAGATGGTCAGAACTTGGGATCTTTCTGCTCCTAGATCCTGTGTTCTAGGATTATGGATTCATTCCTTGATGCTTTGCTTTGCAAGCTCCCGCTTTAGTGCCACCCATCCTCCTTCATAAACATGGAGCTTTCATAACCACACCTTGGAAAAGCTCCCAGTCTCAACACTGTGGCAGTGGTGATTGTTTCCAATTAATTTTTAGGGGACACTTTTAAATCCTAGAAATCTGATCCAATCTCCAGGACAGAGGCAAGAAAATTATAGTGTTCCTCCACGGGAAGAATGCTGTGTTGGGAGCAGTGCCCAGTGGGCAGCTAAGGAGGCAGCCGTGCTTCAGGTTTGAAATTTGAGTTAATGCACCTTTTCCTTCCAACAAGTCCTAAATATCCCTCCATGCGATGCTGCAGCTGAGATGCTGAGGACCTGGTTATATCTTCTTTACATGTAAGTTTTTGCTGGGGGTGGGGCAAGGCTGAAAGCACATATGACTTGATTCTTTACCTTCAAAAGCAGAAAATTCACAAGGATTTGTTTAAGTGTAATTCATTTGTAAGTGATCTAGCTTTATCATACTGAATATGTAAATTTATATTTATCTCAGAAAATACTTCTCCACTATTTGAGCCAATATTGTTTCTTCTTAAGTCCATTTTTTCTTTCCTATAACTGGCATACAATACAATTTCCCCCTTAAAGTACTATTACAGTGTTTTCTATTGTATTTAAGAAATGATACATTATACCAAGTCTATTTTAGAGCATTTTCACTATCAAAAACAAAAACAAAAACAAAAACAAAAACAAAAACAAAACCGAGGCCTGCACTCAGCCATCTGCAATTACTCCTCATTTATTCTGAAACCTTCTAGCCTCAGGCAGTAACAATCTACTGCCTATCTCTGGAAGCTCTACTCCAGACACTTCATATAAGTAGAATCATGAGATACATGGCCTTAGATAACTTTTTGTTTACATTTATTCATATTGGTACATATATTTGTACTTTGCTTTTTTATTGCCAAATAATGTGTGGATATGTCTCATTGTGTTCATTCATTTGCTGGTGGGCCTTGCTTGCTGTTACGAACATTTGTGTCCATGCTTTTTGTGATATATTAAGATTCTATAGAAAGATTTTTATAGTTTCAGCCCTTACATTTAAGACTGTGATCCACTTTGCATTAATTTTTGTACCTACTATAAGGGAGATGCCCAGCTTTATTCTTTTGCATATGAGCGTCCAGTTGTCCCGGCACCATTTGCTAAGAAGACTATTGTCTCTTCATCACAGTATTTCAACACCATTGTTGAAAACTAATTGACCACACATGCGTGGGTTTGTTTCTAGATGATTAATTCTATTCTATTGATCTATATCTCTCCTTTTGCCACTACCATGGCCTTTATTTCCTGTTGTTTTGTAATGAGATTTAAAACCACTGTAGTCCTCTTTGTTCTTTTCTAAGGTTGTTTTGACTCTTCTGGGTCCCCTATGTTCCTTATGAATTACAGGACCAACTTTTCAGTTTCTCTGAAAGCAACTGCGGTTTTGATGGAGACACATTGACTCTATAGATTAAGTAGGAAGTCTTGTCGTGGTAGCAATGGTAAATCTTCACATGTAGTCACACAGGGTGTCTTCCCATTTATTTCTCTCCCTTTTAATAGTGTTTTATAGTTTACAGTATACAATTCCTTCTTTTCCTTTTAAATTTACTTTTCAATACGTAAAGATTGCCCCTGCATTCTCTGTTTTTGTACAGCTAGGTATGTGAAACCCAGCGCCTTGTACATGTTGTGCAAGCCCTTCAGTCAAAGCTCACAGTTTTCATTTCTTTCTCAAGGCTTATTTATTTTGTGTGTTTGTCTGCACATATGTCTGGGGCCCCAAGTCAGGAGAGGGCAGGTATCTCATAACTGCAGTTACAGATGGCTGTGTACAACCATGTGGATGCTGAAGACTGAATCTGTGTCTTCCAAAAGAGTAACAAGTTCTCTTAACCACTGTGCTAATGCTCCAGCCCACCCCACCCCACCCCACTCCCATTCTGTGTTTCTATTCTAGGAGCTAACGCCTCATCTCAATCAGCCACTCCCGGGATGCTGACGGAGTCAAGTAACTTGACCTAATATTATCATTTCTATCACTAACTTTTAACCTTGTTAAAGACTCATTTTGTTTAATGATGAAGCCTAGTGCTATCAGTGCATTAAGCCAGCTTTCAGTAGGAGTTCAATAAATATTTGTTGAACTACTGAAGAATACCAAAGCCTGTATTAGACCAAGGTCCTTCTGCCGTACTTATTATGATATCTGCATAGTCTAGGGTGCTTAGCATTAACAAATAATCCTTGAACTAAATTGAGTGGAATCTGTACTGTGGTTGTACTTTTGAGATTGTTGATGGATGGTGTTCTTTTTCTCAATTCCACAGGCCTTGTAAAGGCTCAAATGAACAGTGTTTTTCCAAAGGTTCTCATCTGCCTTAGCTGTTTCTATTTTCTTGTTTCTTTTTGTTTTTGAGACAGGTGATTTGCTATGCACATAAGGTAGTCTCAAACTCACTACATAGCCCAGACTAGCCTGAAACTTGCCTCAGTCTCCCGAGTGCTGAGAAATCAGACGTATGTCACTGAAAGTGGTTTTCTCTGTTTAACTTTGTGTGAACTTAGGTTACATGAGGTGAGCCTGGACCTCAGGTTACTGCTTAACTTCCCTTTCTACACTCATGCTCAGTTCTCGGGTGGTTACAAATTGAGTTTTCTTTTTTAATATGATTAAATTAAACTGTTAGCTTTCTGTACCTTCGACTTTGTAGTTACTTTTCTGTGCTCTGCATCCAGCATGAAGCTGCTTCTGCTAGAAGCTATGGTCAATGATGTCTCTGGCAGCAGTTTCAGTTCAAGAAAACCAGCTGCAGCTTTGAATATCAGAGGCCATCAACTGTGAAAATTGGAGTGCATTTGTCATCATCCAGCTACAGCATCCCTCCAGAACTTTTACCCCTGTAGCAACCATTAAGGACCAGGGCCAGCTGGAAGTAGCTGCTCTGGGGGAAGTTTCCCAGTGGTCTACGGGAGGTGGGAGGCTCTGCAGGAGTCTAGGGGTCCGGGAGCCACGATTGCAAAGTAGGACCAGCGTCTTGGAGCTCCGTAGGAGAGGTGCAGAAATCTGCTCTGGCTTGGAGCTCCAGGGTGGGCTTAGTTTTTTCTGCTCCCTACAACCCCATCTCATGCAAAAGGCCAAGAGGCTTTTGACTGGCTATTGCCCAGGCAATGGAACTTTGTCACTAGATGACAAAGAAGTCACATAGTGACTTGAGAGCACTCTGAATAAAGTAGGATCCTGAGAGAAAAATAATTGTGCTTCTTGACCACACTCTTCAGCAGCACTAGGGGGCAATCCTTCTTCCCAGAAGACCCCCAGCACACTGCCACCTCCCTATCCCAGAGTGGCGACACACATCATCTGCGCGCTAGAGTTCTCAGACCCAAGCGTTAAGACTGCATGTGGGGCTCTGCAGCACGTGGGCGTGTATTTGGCATCGTGTGCTCCCCGACACTCTAGGGGTTGAAGGCAAGGGAGCCCAAAAGGCCACCAGGGCGCTCAGGCCGGGAGGGGAAAGAGAGGAGGGGGGCGAGCAGGAGGGGCAGCACCTGAGGAATCCGCCTCCGGCCGCGGTGGCGCCTCGCTCCGCCCCCGGACACTGAGCGCGCAGCCTGCGCCCTGCCGCAGAGACGCCAGCCACCGGCGGCTCTCGCCCCTCGGAGCAGAGTGCAGCACGGAGCCGCCCGGGGCTGTGGAGACCACCCCGGTCCTCTGCCCTTGATCCCGCCGGGGCCAGGTGAGCTGCTGCGGGGGCTCGCGGGGATCGGGAGGCGAGAGGACTCAGTGGCGGGCAGGGCCTGTCCGCAGGGCCGCGGACTTTCTTCTGGAGGAACTGAGAGGAGGCGCGGGAGTGGAGTGACTCGTGCGGCCAGGCAGGCGCCTGTGCCAGCGGGAAACAAACCCCATCCTGGTCCCGTCCCTGGCTCCTTCATTTCGCCGCCTGTGACCACAGGCCTGTCACTCCGGCTCCGTTGCTGCCTTTGTGGCGGGAGGGAGGTGGCCGATGCGGTGCGGGGTGAAGGAGGCTGAGGCGAGGGGGCGCGTCCCGGCCGCTCCCCGAGCACGAGGGGACGGCTAGCGGTCCCCGAGCGCTGGATGGATGGCAAGAAGTGAGACGGGGAGGTGACCGCGCAGAGGATGGGTAGAGCCGGGCTTGGGAAAGTTGAGAGTAGCCAGATGTGGTCAGGCATTCGCTGGGGTCCACGCCAAATGTCACTTCGTCACACGCGCGTCTTCCGGTCATCATTGCAATTTCTCCGAGAGCGGTTCCTATCTGCTCTTATTCTGATTGGGACACAAAGGGTTGCGTTGACAGCTGACTGTGAAAATACGTGGTGAGGTGAGGAATATCCTAGCCAGGCGGGGTGAATGTGGGCGGTTGGTTAAAGTCCGTGATTCCTGAAGTCCTTCTGAGCTTCATTAAAAGGAGATTATCTGTTCACTGCATGGAGATTCTCATTGAAACCAAGCCTAAAAACATGCAGGACAGAGAGGGTTCTTGCTCCAGAAAGCTAAGAATTGAGTTGTGTTCTCCTTTCTTCTAAACTCCATCCTGGATCCGTGTGCCTGGCTAGATAAAAAACAAATTTTGATTTCTACTTTTGAAACCGTGAGATTCTCTACTCTGCCTTTCTTGAGAAACCGTTTTCAGATCCCATTTTAAAACAGCCCTTTAGATATAAGCAGTTCAAAGGGGTTTAACCGAATTTTCCTCTTAAAAACCACTTGCTCTTCTGTCGAGTTCTGGTCTGAAAATCTGCCTTAAGTTTAGTTGTTGTTTTGATTCTTTTTTTCTTTCTGAAAACTGGTGAAATTGCAATATGAAAAACTCATTTAAAAGGGAAAACTTTAGAATAGTTGTTTTGCTGAATTAGTAATAAAATTACATGCGTATAAGTATGTATTTTAAAAGGAAATATAAACTTTAATAAATACTGAGATGTAGCAGAAATTTGGTAACAACTTCAAGCAACATCAGAGAGTGTGTGGTGCAAATTGAACTCCCTCTTTTATCTATAATTTCTTCTCCTGGAGGCAGCCACCGTTGTCAATTTATATGATAAATTTCTGTTCAAATGGACATAGAAGAGAAAAGTAGAGTGTAAGTAAAGATTGTTCATATCTAGATGCATATGTATATTAATGATAGCAATTACCAATTTGATGTCCTCTTGTGATGACATAAACTTTTATTTGGCCTGTGGTGGGTACTTATTACCTTGACAATCAGTTAGAAAGCTAAGATCTTAGAACAAATGTTTAAGAGCAGAACACCCTTTCTTTGAGCTAGCTCTTGTAACCTTTATTTCCCTCTATCTTCACCCTCTAGGAAGCAGAGCAAATGGTAGTTGCTTTGTCCACCAGAATGTTTCTCTGAAAACATCAAGTAGACATTTGTAATCTCCCATTGACATAACATATATAACAACATTTTAAAGGGGTGATGACATAGCTCAGTAGTAGGGCACTTGGTCTGAGACCCTGGGTTGGAACTATATGCGCGTGTGTGTGCGTACACGCACACACAGACACACACACACACACACACACACACGCACGCATGCATGCACACACGCACACACACACACAGACACAGACACAGACACACACAGACACACACAGAGACACACACACACGCACACACACACACAAAGACAGCAAGAGGCACATGGAGGCCAAGTTTAAGATCCCTTTATTTCAGGCCTTGATTTGCCGTAAACTAACCACAGAAAGTACTTTTCTTGGCAATGTTCTTCAGCTCCTGTCCCCTTACCTAAGTAAAGGAATTACTATGTGGCTTTTCAAGGGTCCTTCTGACTCCTAAGTTTTATTGTTAACATAGTTGAAGAGTTCTAAGACCAGATCAGAATAGCCATTGGACTGTAGATAATTAGTCAGTGGGATGACAAGAATATTCTGGAGGTAGATTCATAAAGGAGAAGTTTTGATGTCTGAAGTACATTTCTGTTCTTAGGATTTGATATCTTTGGAGAACAGTTACTTGACTTTCTCACAAAATGTCTGTTTCTGCTGGTGGTGGAGGCCAATCCTGGGGCTAAATAAGCCTCTGCATGTTACCTTGGCAAGAGAATCCTTTCCACAATCCTTTTCATGGTTCTATTTTAAGGAAAATCACTCTTCCCAAATTGTTACTTTTCTCTTGTGATACAAGTAGAAGTGAAGTTCATTTGTCTCAAAGAGTCTTGACAATTGAATTAGTAACTCTTAAGAGTATTGAGACTAGAAATATTCTTAATAGCTATGACATTTTGGTTACTATGTAAGAATATATTCATATTCTTAATAGGGAAGGAAACTTCAGATTATACTCAGCCTCTGAACTGAATGGGGAGTGATTATAAAGTTGGGAAAATAAAAACATTTAATTTGGATTACTATGAAGAACCTCAGTTAAGGTATTTAAAAATACACTGCAGGTAGTGATTGCCAAGATCCTTGCTATTAAGATGGAGGTCTGTTCTACAAATGAGTGACAGCAAAAACCTTGAAAATACTTGGTGAGGATGCAAGACCGTACGTCAGAAGAATACGTTTGTAAAGACGCTTGAGTAATCTTGATCTACTCACCAACTCCCTCGTAGATTAAGATTTGGGATTTTGCAGTAATGAAAAAAAATGTGACCATCCTTGTGATTGTAAACTTTGTTCCTCCTCCTTCCCCACCAGCCGTTCTTTCCTTTGCCTTTCCCCTACTTCTCAAGTTCTTAGGATTGTTTCAGAGAGGCAACATAGTGTGCTTGTAAATGGTTGGCTTCGGAGTTGGAAGTTCTGGGTTCAAACCTAGTTATAACATATAATGAGATTATTGGTTAAGTAACTCATTTTCTAAGAAATTTAACTTTCTAATTTTATAATGGTAGTTCTCTAAAAGGTTAAGATAAAAAGAAATAACACATGAAAACACATATGAATGTTCTCCCTTTCATTAGGAAAACTTCAGATTTCTGGAAATTTGAAACAATTAAATTATTAGTATTTGGTCAGGGTAAAATTGAACCCATTTTGAATTTGTAGTTTTTGGTCCTGTACATGGGAGGACTATTGCAATGGGTTTCTAAATGGAGTTGTTGCTTCCATGATTTTGTGCTAGACTTTAAGATGGCGGTGTAAACAGTCGGTTACAATGTTCACGCAGGGTCCATTAAGTCATGCAGTAACCTTTCCCAGATCAGTTGTAGCTTTCTTTGTTTCCCCACTGTGCTTCCTAGCTATCATTGGTTCAAACTTGGGAAAGTCACTTAAAATTAATGTCTAGCATCATGCATAAGTCTTATTAAAGTGACGAGAATACTCTCTCTTTCCCTGAAAGGCTGCTTTACAGATAGTAAAATTGGGGTCACAGATTTGTGGTCTTTTTTTTCCTTTCAATTAAGAATACTTCTAAAAAAATCAGAGAGAAACGTTTTATGACCTCCACTTACATTGTCTAAGGCTACAAATGGATCATGAAGTTATGTTCCCTAACTCTTACGCAGTCAAGGTAGCTTAGTCTACACAAAAGCATGCCCTTGTAAGTTCTGGAGCGCCAGCCCTGATATTTTTTGGCAAACACACTCCCAGTGTGGATAAAGCTGCTCTTTGTGCCTTGAGCTCCAGGAGGGCTCTATTGTGTACTCTTTCCCCTAACTCTTGACTGACTGACCACTCCTCCAAGTCTAGATGTGAAGTGACATAGTCACAACTCTGTATTTACCTCTGCCACACACTGGTTGGTGTATGGTTTCTGTCCTGTCTACACACAGTAAAGCAGATAGAGAACTGTCTTTTTCGTATACTTAATGACTCTCTTCAGTAGTCCCTACAGTAGTCTACAGTGGTTGGCAGTCAACCCTTGAGAAATGTTTGCTTCAGGGAGTCATGACTTGGATTCTCTTCTCTGTTCCTGGGCATGGTTTATGATACCAGCCTAGAAGCAGACTTCAATCACAGCCTGTGATGCTGAGTCCACTTGTATTTATTTACAAGGTTAGGGCACTTTCTTGATTTGGCTCTTCCAACTTTCTGTGTGCTCAGAAGGGATTTCTTTGGTATTGTTCCGGAAAATGGGATAAGCAATTACTGCTTTAGTACCAACTTTTTGCAAAAAGACTGTTGTAAAGATAGAATGAAAAAATGTGGAATTGTTTTTAGGGGTAAAAAGACCCACACATTTGTACTATGTTGTCAGAATTACATACTGTTACAACTCTTTTAGGAGTGTCAGAACGCCCCTTGTAGGCTTTGAGAAAGCTTCAACTCAATATGATAGAGCTTGGAGAGCACCTGCAGAATCTAAGCCCTAATCTATTGAGTTAGAAACTCTAGGAAGCAAGGTTACCAGTCTACATATTAACAATTTATATAATTCTGGGTGGCTATTCTAGGGAGAAAGAAACTTCAATATCCACTTAAAAAAGTGTTCTATGAGATAAATGTTAGTTGCAAATGGATCTTAAACATCATCGAGTCATTTTGCATGTTAAATATAGGATGAAAATTAGCTATTATTATTATTATTATTATTATTATTATTATTAGCTACTATTTGACATTTAATCTCTTAAAATGTAATTCATGCAAGAATTACAAACTCAGACATCTGATGAGCCAAACACTAACATGGGAGGTGAAGCAGAGCACCCTTGTTACTGCTACACTGATGAGCCGGCTGAGATGTCTGAAGATGGCAGAACTTTGAAGGCTCCTCCAACTGTTGCCTAGCCACTGGGCACTGTGGTGAGGCCATTCAACAGACTAGATAGAGCACAAAGTTTACATTTTTATATGAACTTAAATATGGGCAATGGATTTTAATGACAAAAAATAGACCCAACAAACAAATCTGGAAGCTAGATCATTTCCTTCCTCTGAATCAAACAATGTGGATAAAAATATTTGTAACTAGCTTGTGAGGACAGAAGAAATGGTACTGTTCATCACATGATAATGAAAAAGAGTAACAGGCATTTTTCAGTGTTCAGATCATAAAACTTCAATAGATGAAAGTTGTGTTGCCTATTAGGTAAAGAATTGGCTATCATCTTCTACTAAGAGTGGAGGTAAAAATTCAGGTTTTTTGGTATCATGTATCATGACTCAATCAACTGTCCACTGTAAGACTGTAACCCCAGGAGGCCACAGGTAGTCAGTTAAACATGAGTTAATTAACACTTTCAAGTCGACTTAGTTTCTCAATCCTGCTAGTCACATTTAAGTGCTCAAGAGCTACGTGTGGACTGCCGTGCTGGGTAGTGTGAATACAAACAGTCCCCTATAGGAGTAAGTTCACTTGAAGGGCACTAAATTCCTTAGAAATTTCCCTCCTAGGAATTTGTTGGAAAAAAATAATTAGGTGTAATGTGGTGGCTCACACTGTAATCTGAGTGCTCAGGAGCCTGAGGCAGGAGGATCTGGAACTGGTAACCAGCTTGAACTACTTAGCAAGACTCTGTTTCAAAGAAAAAGAAAATTTTTTCAACAAATACCACAGAAGCATATAACAAAATTAAGAGTAAAAGTTTATGGCTAGAGAGATGGTGCAGTGGGTAAAGACACTTGCCACCAAGCCTGATGACCTGAGGAAGGAGTGAACCAACTCTGGCAAGTTGTCCCCTGACCTCTACACATATATCATGCATGCACACACAGAGTGAATGAATGAATGAATAAATGAATAAAGTTTTAAAAAGTATACAGTTTAGAAAGAATGTAAACACCAGGTTAAAAGGAAAAAATCAGCAAGCAATAAATAGTTGTGAAAATTGTACTGAATCCATTAAATGAAAATATCTATGATAGAATCAGTTTTGCTCATTTAGGTAGATAGCTTAGGTACAAGAAATTAAGGAACCCATCCTCCTGAAAAAATACACAGCCTTTCCCCGTGGGTTTTTGTTAGAAAGCCACAGCCCAGCCTCCCTCTATTGTTGAATAAGATTCTCTAGCAGGATCTAAGAATCTGTGAATTTATAAACTCTACCTCCGTCTGTGCACCCCTCAAGCTGCATCTTTGTCACATGACCGAGTTTTAACTCCTGAGCTCTGTTTAAGGCCCTGTTCTAATTGTGGGATGCCACTGTGAAATTAAGTGACTGCAGATAAGCCAAATGCTAAACAACAGAGAATGATTGAGATGTGAGCCTTATGGATATTAGACTGTGGTGTGCTATAGAGGAATGCAGTCCTGAAGCTGCAGGACCTCCCTGACACAGAGTGACAACAGGATATCCAAGAGGAGTCTCCATGCAGAAGCCCGAGGCCTTAAACCAGACCATTGAACATTGCAGCTGTTTGGTCGAAAGGGTGCACTGTGTGACACACTGACACACCACAGCTTCCACAGTGAGAATTTTTTGTTCATTTATTAGGTTTTTTTGTTAAAGCACGGGGAGGTTGCATTGTTGGAGGGCAGATATGGAGGGGTTGGAGATGAGAGGGGGATTGGATGCGTGATGTGCAACTCACAAAGAATCAATAGAAAGTTTACAAAAGGAAAGAAGAAAGAGAGGAAAAAGAAGTGAGCCTGAGGTTGCATCCTTCAGAAGCAACACTGAGTGTAGACCTGACCCGGTGAGGGACCGAGCCCTTGGGAGTTTACAGCGGAGGCGGAGAGGAGTCCTGGGCCGGTGAGGGACCGAGCCCTTGGGAGTTTACAGAGGAGGCCGGAGAGGAGTCTTACATCGATTCCTTGTCTTCTCTGTTGTGCTGCAGCTGTGAATTCTTTGGAAGAAAATCAAACATGCCCAAGGTCACTGTGTTTCAGGTTCAACACTTGTCACATTTGCTTGTGAAATTTAGTCCTGACTTACTAACTGAGGCAACATTTCTGAGGTACCTTCTATGAATCTACCTTGTCAGACTTACCTAATGCTTTTCTAGTCACAAAAGTTAGATCTCCCTCAACATGTCACCCTACAGTTTTATAGCATGGATGATGGGAAGTTGTCATGGCTGCAGGTTCCGGTGTGAAGAGAGGATATGACTGGAGCATCCCTTCTTTTAATTACTGTGTCATTAAATCAGATGGAAGTGGATATTTCATGAGCTTATTCATACATCTTCTTGGTATTTAGTGGATGGAAAATGCTCGCTATCAATTGTATCCAAATCAGGAAGTATCTCCTGACAGTTTTGTTTCGTCTCCTCCAAGTCTTTTACTTTTCTTTTTAATTTAAAATTTTGATTTGGTTTATTTATGTAAGAGTGTGTGGATGTGTGCCACAGCATGTGCTACTTTGGCAGGGTCCTTTGTACCATGACCTGAGTTTCAGGGATTGAGTTCAGGTCATCAGGCTTTCCCTGGCAAGCCCTGAGCCATGTCACCCATCCTGTCTGCACCCCCACCTCACCCCACTTTCCTGTCAACTGTCCTGACTGCACCCCCCCTCACCTTTTAAGGAAGAGCTTAAATCTGTTATATTGCTTTATTTTTTTTTTCATTTTTTTCTTTCTGCCATCTTTAAATCTGGTCTTAAATATCAGTAAATCTTGGAATCAACACCACAGTGGGTTAGTAGCTACTCTTTATATCTCTATGAATCTTTATATACATGTACATATTTACCAACACAAGTACTTTTATAGCAATAGGATCATATCATAGTTTTTTAAAGCTAGCAGTCATTTCTCTTTTTAAAAACTACTTTATTTTTATGCCTGTCTCTCTGTGTGTACATGGGTGCATGTGAGCTGCAGTGTTCTTGTGGAAATCAGAAAGCAGCTGTGTGGAGCTGACTCTCTCCATCTCCTTCTGCCTTGACGTGGGTTCCAGGAACAGAACTCTGAGGTCAGGCTTGCATCAGAAGGCAGCAGGAGCTGCTAACCACCAGGTTACCTCACTAACATAAAGTCAGGTTTGAACTCTCTTTCTTTCTTAGTCTCTGTCTCTGTCTCTCTGTCTCTCTTTCTCACTGTCTCTTGCTTGCTCTCTCTCACTCTCTCTCACTCTTCCTCTTCCCATTCCTTCCCATACCATCCTCCTTCCCTCCCCCATCTCCCTTCCTTCCTCCAGAGGCATTGGGCCCTGGAGCTGGTGTCACAGGCAGTTGTGAGCTGCCTCATGTTTATGTTGGGAACTGAATCCAGGTGCTCACCCAGAGCAGTCAACGTTCTTAACCTCTGAGCCATCTCTTCAGCCCTTAAAATGTGTGTAACACTCTAAAAATATATTGCAAATAATATGGTTAACTGTTTACAGAATCACAATTCAAAATAGTCAGTAAATGTGAAAAATGCCTAGCTCTGTTTGGAAATTCAATGACAAATCATAATAAGCTATACCACTTGATGATATTAATATAGAATGTTAATATACAATAAAATTTCAAAAATCAGATTTTTTTCTCACTGAAAAACTTATGTAGATATTTTGTTCTAAAATTTATATTAAAATTTACATTAAAGTCATGAAACTTAATCCCCAACCCCCTCCCAAGATTTTCTGTTTCTTAAGAGAACTTGAGAGAAAATGACTTTTATTCCTTTTTGACTTGGGCCAAAAACTAAAAGGTGAGAACAAAGCTTAGAAAATGACCGTTTTTTGGGTTACCTTGTTATCTGCTGATTTTTACAGTTCGAGCCTCAAGCATCTTGGGAAAGTACTCTACTGCTGAGTCACGCTCTCCGGGGATTATAGCCTCTACTGCTAAGTTACGCTCTCTGGGGATTATAGCCTTTACATGTTTATTGGTTCTTGGAGAATTTCATACAATGTATTTTGATCTTATTTACCCCTCCCTTGAAAATTAAAATGTGATATAAATTGCAATGCATTCTGTGTTCAGGAGGGTTCTCTGTCATTTCTGAATGGAGTGTGACTAGATGTTACAGCCAGAGGTGAGACAACAATACCATGTTTTGTTTTGTGATTTTTCCAAGGTCACCTGGCTTGCTCTTCGTGGTTCCCAGAGTCTTCTCAGGGCTGAAATTACAGCTAATGTCAAACAATGTAGAACAACCACACTACAATATTTTTTCCATTTTTGAAAAAATACTGAATACTCAACATTGGGAGAAATTATATTTTAGTATGTTTAGATTTTAAATAGAATTTTTTTAAAATTGAAAGTTGCTTATTTATGTGTATGGATGTTTTTGCCTCAGTGTATGTATGTATATCATATGTATGCCTAGCTCCTGAGAAGGTAGAAGAAGGCGTAAGATCTGCTGGTACTGGAGTTCTGGTGGTTGTGAGCCACCATGTGGGTGCTAGGAATCTAACACAGGTCCTCTGCAAGAATAACAAGTGCTTTAAATCACTGAGTCAGCTCTCCAACTTCTTAAATAAAATCTTAAGTAGAACAATAATATGAGAACAATGTAAAAGTCAGAAAAAACATTGCTTATAGTCTTGACAGTCTTAAAAAATGTGTCATTACTATTTTGTGTGAAAGAGTCATCAAAATGTATAATTGTAACACGAGTACAGTAGATGAATCTCTACCATTTCCACAGTCTCTGCTGATGCAGGTGGTTTAAGCTTCTCCAGCTTTCCTTCTGCTGATCAGTTTTTCACCCATGCCATTTTAAAGATCTGAATATCTTTTTAAAAATCCGTCTCCACCAGCAGCTTCACAGCCTTTTCCAAAGGAAAACTCCTTAAACCTTACTCATCCACTATCAGCTGTGTGTAGCAAAAGAAAAAGCAAGTGTATTTAATAACAATAAATTTCTCTATCACTAACATACCCAAAGGGCTATAATCAGTCAACACCAAACACAAAAGATCTCTGTGTGAGATGTTCTCTGTTCATGTATCTGGTTTTGTTTTTCTTGAGAGATTGTCTTCTGTATGGCACAGGCTACTCTCTAACTCACAAACCTCCTGACTGAGCCTCTAGAGTATGAGAGTTAAAGGAGTGGACCCCTGCACACAGTTGCCAGGGTCTCTAAGGCACTCTGCTATAAGCTTTTTGGAATTTGTCTTGGTCCAGCAAGATTTTATTATTCCAGTATTGTGCAGCATACTCAAGATTTAAATAGTCACCCAGTTCTCACTAGATGCAGAAAAAGAAAAATGCTTTTATTTATTTATTTAGACAGGATTTTACTATGTAGCCTTGGTTGGCC
Source organism: Rhabdomys pumilio (assembly GCA_030674055.1). Taxonomy (NCBI): domain Eukaryota; kingdom Metazoa; phylum Chordata; class Mammalia; order Rodentia; family Muridae; genus Rhabdomys; species Rhabdomys pumilio. Next base: position 73,065,892 of record JANHMN010000013.1, on the reverse strand, counting down.
TGAAACTTGCTATATAAACCAGCCTCCCAAGTACTGGAATTATAGGCTTGTGGTACAATGTCTACTTAGATGTTTGTTTTAACGAAAGTTTAATCAAATCCCTAAAGAGATGCCCAAATCTCCTTGGCCAGAAATTTATCACAAGCTCCTTGACAAGGAAAATGAATGCATGTAGAACCTTTGAGATTTCCCTATATCTGGAGGAAAGATCTGCTCTGAGATAAACATACATGAATTTGGGGGTTGTTAATAGAAAGGTGAGAAAATGGCTGGTTAGGCAGTCAGCAGTCTTTAACATGAACCTGAATTCCCTAGTTCCTTTCAAGGCTTTTCATAATCTGACACCACAATAATCTAATAGGAAACCTCAATTCTAAAGAAGCCAATCAGTTGACTCCTCTGCCTGTGTATCTTACCTGAACATTCTGGCTTGTATATTGATTCATGTTTCTCTTTCATAAAACGTTCCCCTTAAAATTTTGAACAGATGTGGCCGTTTAGTGTGTATGTGCAGAGGATGACCCCAGGTGTCATTCTTAGAAACACTGTCCACCTCCTTTGAGACAGTGTTTCTCATAGGGACCTGGGGCTCAAAAATTAGGCTATCCCCTCCCAGGGATCAAATGCTAAATGTGATGTATTTTTAACAATGTTCTTAGTGAAAATGCTATTGGAATTGTTTAAGACTGGGAGATATTAAGTGGACCATCTGGATAATCCACCAAAGTGGTTAAATCTGAAGTATGGGGTTCAGTGATATTATTTCAGATATTCTAAAGGGTTGATACTGCCATAGATACCAGGAGTATCTATGACCTTATCTAAATGATGCCTTGGAGTAGGATGGGTTTAGGAATAGCATAATGCATAGTATTGTTGCATATCTATTATTCAGAGCGTAGGATAAGGGCAGGGGGAGGGAGAGGAGAATAAAATATTTGTATATGCACAAAACACTGTCCTTGAAAATTAGCCATAAAAGATATTGTGACCCTGTACTCTTCTCTGCTTAATCTTGTCATAGAATTTAATAATTTGCAATAGCTTTAATGGTCTTGTTTGATGCTTTAATGAAGGCCAATGGCTCTTATCTCACACATTGTACATACATTGTTTCTAACCTGTGAAATTTTTATTTTTAAAGTTACAAAAAAGAAAAAAAGAAAAGAAAAAGGGAAGCTCAAGAAGATACACTGTTTCATAAGCTTGCTAGGTAGTAAGTGTTAAAGTCTGCAGGCAGAGACAGAGGCTGCTGGATTTCAGAGTCATCTTTCTTTCCTTAAGTCATCCTCTTGACATTTTTGCGTATAAGACCCAATGGATATTAATTGTGTCTTAAACTATTTTTTAGTGTTAAGGAAGACCAGTTGGGGTAGTGTTGAAGTGGCATATTAACTCCTCCATACCTCATGGGAAACAGGCTGTGCATGGCTGTGTTGTGGTCCTGAAGTATCAGTCAGTACGGATCAAACCTTGGGTTCACTCACCAAGCTTGAACCAAGGCTTCAAAATTGCAGAGGGTTTGTTCCTTTTCTTTATTTCTGTATCTGCAGCTCTTGAAACAAACACATAGAATAACTATTTATTAATAAGCAAATAAACACCATCTGTTGAGACAAGCTAGCTTTAGTCTATGACTATATAGCCTCCTGACCTGAACCAAACTTCATTCAGATCGAAGCTATTGTTCACAGAACCCTGTAGGGAAGGGAGGGAGAATAAATGGGGCTGTATAACCTTTATACCTTCACTGGAATACCAGGCTAAGGCCTTTGAAAGTTAGGTTGGTAACATCTTTTGAATAAAAGTTAGCAACAAGGAAAATAACTCCAAATCAATTCTGGGGCTGAAGTTGAAGATTAATTTTATTTTTCTCTTAAGAAATTTACAAAATTATGTCTGTAATTCTTTTGTATATTTAATTCATTCTCAAACATATAAATTTAGTAATTTACTTTTATGCTTTAAGTAATATAGGCTTGGTGCATGCCTTTAGTCCTAGCACTCAGGTGGCAGAGGCAGGTGGCTCTGAGCAGCCTTATCTACAGAGTGAGTTCCAGGACAGCAAGGGCTACACAGAGAAACCCTGTTTCAAAAACAAAAACAACAAAAAAGAAAAGTCATGTATTTCTTGTTATAATAACATCACATAGTGGGCTAGAACTGTGAAAAGGACAGTAGACATAAGTGTTCTGTAAAATGTAATCATTTTTATACTGAATAAACACTATAATTCATATTGCTGACGAGGTTTTAAATTGACAAAGCTTCCCCAAACCAAAGCATTGAAGGATTGTTTCAGATATTTTTTCCTGGAAATTACCCCAAGTCTGTATGTGGCAGGAAGCCAAAGTTCATGTATTAAAGACAGTATAATTCCATTTTAGATTAAAGGCTGTGTTTAGTATGTAGTGATATTTTTAAAAAGCAACAAAAATTATAATATCAAACTGTCTCTCAGTTTTCATTTGGATAAGAAGTAATCATTTTCTCGGGCGGATTTGTCACTTCCTGAAAAAACATTTTTTTCTCATAGTTTTCTGACTGAGCAAGAGGTTGGTATCCAGTGGTGATGATAGACGGCTGCACTTTCTAGCAAGTGAATGCTAGACAGAAGTTAGTAAGACCTCGTTAGGCACCTGTGGCTGCAGTGAGAACTGTAAGAGAGATACAGACACATGCAGAGCACTTCCTTCCCTGGGGAAAATGACAGCCAGTTACTGATGGTCCTGGGGCTTGTGGTTCTGTAGATTCAGATTTAATTTCATATGAAGCATATTCCTCAAGCCATCACTAAAATGCAATAAAAATTACACAACAGTAAGGATATTTGTTCTGTTTTCCAACACCAAAATTATAAGAGAATCTAATTAAAGCTGAAACCTAATGGAGTTTAAGTATACATTCTTCTCTCATTTTTAAAAAACATTTATTTAAGCTTTAAACTTGTTTCTGAGGCATTGGAATCTGAAGCAACTAGGGTGATGCTGAAGATGAGGAGACAGTGTTCCACCAAGCTCTGTTAGGTCGCTGATGCTTCATGGATACTAAAACTGAAATGTATTCATTGGAGGAGAGTGGTAGGAGTTGTTTATGTATAGGTACATGTGTATATATGCATGGTGTGTGTGTGTGTGTGTGTGTGTGTGTGTGTGTGTGTGTACAGGCAATGGTGCAGGAGTGGAGGTCAGAGTGCAACTTTCAGGAGTGGGTTCTTTCTTTCTACCACATGGGGGTCTGGGATTCAAATTCAGATTTCAAGGGTCCACCTCACTGGCTCATCGGCTTTATTATCTTATTATCTATCTGTCTGTCTGTCCGTACGTACGTCTGTCTGTCTGTCCATCTATTCATCCATCCATGCACCTGTCTGTCTGTCTGTCTGTCTGTCTGTCTGTCTGTCCTCTAGACTGGCTGGCTAGTAAGCTTAGAGATAAACTTGCTTCTACCTCTCCAGTGCTAGGATTAGGGCCACAAATCCCTGCATCTAGCTGTTCTGCGAATGCTGGAGTCTCAACTCAGTTCCTTTTCACATTGAATTATTTCCTCAGCCCAGAAGGATGGAGGAGAAATGGAATATCAATATTAATTCTTGTCGTTCTTTTGTATTATACAAAAGAATAAAAATTGGCAGAAGCCAATTTTTAATAAATGTACTCCTGTTGAGGTGACATTTCTGTAACAAGTTTAATGCACATGGAGTTATCAATTAGAAAGAAAATGAATGAAAGCTCATTTTAACCATCAGGCTGTGTTCAAAGCACATTTACAACTATATAAGGTAACTTCATGTATTACTATATAAGTAATATATATGTATATATAAAACTATTCTACTGATACATGTAGATTATGAAAAATAATAAATTCATAAGCATAGTTCTTAAAGCATCTTAAAAATTATTTTTTAAGGCAGAGGCAGGCAGATCTCTGAGTTTGAGGTCAATTCAGAGCAGGTTCTAGGATGCCCAGGGCTCCCCAGAGAAGCTCTGCCTCAGAAGACCCAATCATCAGCTTAGTAATATTAGCTTACAAAGTAGTGGGTTTCCATGTTTTTTTCCACACATCCTGATTTTCTGTCAGTCAGCCCACCTCTCAGCCCTCATCCTTTAGCCCTTAGTGTTGAGCCTCTTCTTTCATATTAGATGTTCCTCAAGTATTTTCTTATAATTAGTTTAGGCATTGGGACTCTTGGTGCTTTTCATCAATGAAAACTGTGTGCTAACTTAGCTCTTGGTATATAGTAATTTCAAGATAAGATGAGATTGAGTAAACATTTATCACAGATATTATCTGTTTGTAAGTTTTCTCTTAGTCTAATGAAATTAAATTTTGTACCAGATTTGTAGATTACTGTAAGGCAGAAAGTTCAAGTTAGAGAACAAAGTAGAAAGAAAAAAAAGGCTTAATTAATACGATTAGAACACAGTACTTACATGAGTGTTTTAAATCTTTATTTTATCTGTTTAGTTATCTGTTATTTAAAACACATTAAAGAAAAAGAAGTTAGGCTGTAAGAGTTTGGTTTACTATATTATATAGTAATTTATTGTCTTTATATAGTTTTATTTACTAAAACTTGGTTTGCACACAGGGAGTCTGAATTGGGTTTTGTAAGTAGAATCTTCTTGTGTCTTAGGTACTTAGATTTAATTCTGTCTTAATTTGTAAAGCATTGCCTTAGAAATCTCAAGGAAGTGACATATGAAGCTGTTCAGAAATAGTTGTGTGGCCACAAATTTTATTTCCTCCAAGAACTGGAAACAGACCTCTGACAGCATGGGTGTTTAAGAGGTAGTTAGGGCAGCCAGTGGCCTTTGTGTGTTTCATTTAAATGTAAATTTATTGGAGGGACTCTAAAGATGGGCTCAAAAGTAAAGAGAATTTTAACATGAATAGTCATTTTTTCATGAATACTGAAATCCCTGTTTTATACTAATGAAAGAAAAACAAAAACTAACAACATTGAACAGCCAATACTTAACTAGCCTATTTTTAAAGATTCTTAATAGGTTATCAATTTTCTTTAATTAACAATGTTTCCAAGAATTAAATGAAACAAAAATTAATTTGTATGCCTTAAAAGAACAATAGCCAAGCAATTTATAGAATGATTCTGAATATTATTTTGTGGTGTCACTGTGAAGAAAAACAGTACTGTTTTAAGCATAAATTTAGATGGCAGAAATACATCTTAAAAAAATTAAATCTGAGACACCAAAACCAACTATGCAGACAGCACATTGTTATGATGTATGACTCACACGTGTATGAGCTCTATGGATCTAGGATCTATTTTATCCTATATAAAACTTGGCCTCACCCTGTCATTATACATTATACAAAAACAGTTAAGAATCAAGATTTCAAGAGAGTTTCTACTTGTCCCTTCCCGCCACTGCCGCGAATGCTCGCGATTCCGAGCTCTAGGAATTGGGCTTTTATCCTGTAGTCTCCACTTGCATTGTCAACTGCCATGGACGTCCTCTCATGGAAGGGACCTTGGTGTCTACAGAGCCCTTTCTATTTCCTACAATAAAACAGGCTGTTTCTTAGGGCTGCTGTTGATGGCATAATTTTTTCTTCAGTCATTGTCCTACTAGCACTTGATAATCTTGTGTTAAAACAAACAAATAGCCTTCAAACCTCTTTGATCTACCCTAACCTTTCTATATGTTAATTTTGGAAGAGTAACACTGCAGAGTGCCAATAAAATGTACTCCTGCATCGACATTTTCAAAGTAATTATAAAAACGGATTATAAAGTTTACTGAAGGGATTACTATTTGTTGGCTGATAAAATTTACCTAAGCCCCCCAAAATGTAAATATTTCCCTAGCCACCCCCTATGGAGTCAAGGGTTTCTTTCAAAGAAAATAATTTATTTATTCTAAACCTCATTTTAGCATAGAGTGGGTTGAACATTTTTTATGAGACTTTAATTTTTATTTACATCAGACTTTGGTAACAAAGTTTCCATCACCTGTCTGCAGCTTTGAGGCACAGTGCCTCATGTTTTATTCTAATCATTGCTGTGCAAAACTGAGTTTTCCAGTAACCAATAGGGATTTGAAATATATGCGTACAATAGTATTTTAGGGCACAGGTTCTTTTAGATTAAAGTTATATACATCATTTTGTAAGCAAAATCAATGAGTGTTTTTCTTCTGTTTTTCCTGAGTTGTGGTGACGTATGCTGAGGTATTTTCCTTGCAAACAGAAATGTAAGCACCACTCTTACATGTACCTCTCCCATTAAACACAGAACTTTTTCTTGCTGCTTCTACAGTTTTTCCCTCTCTTCCTTCAAATTCCTGAGGCTTACAGGGAGTGAATTCTAAATTCAGTCTCCTCTCTGAATGACAGCAGTATGGAGGATCTACGTGGAGGAGGCTTTCTTGTCCCACGCGGCACGTGAACACTTTAAAAGTCCCATGCCGTGCTTGTGCCTTTACTTTTTCAAAACATAAATAAAAAACAAAGAACACAACAACCTACTGCACTACTTTACTGTGTGGAACAAAGCCTGCTTGTCTGACGTGTATTTTGTAACACAATTTTTATGTTTCTTCATTCAACTTAAAAATTACCATTAACATCTATTATAATAATTTTATTGGTAGCTTGTTATTGGTAATTGTATTAAATATTTCTGGGTTACAAACTGTAACACCTTTGCAATGTGATACCCCAGTGATAACTTCTCTAAGCACACATCTGTGATGAATCTGTTCTCTGGATTTTGTTTTTCCTTCCTGTTTTGTATGGAGGAGAAAAGAGTAGCATATTTAATTACACCAGTGGGACTTCGTGGCGTGTGTAGGCAACAGACAGTGACTTGCTAGTAGTGTTTCATTTTTAGTAACTGTGGCCTGGCTACTGTCTAAACTTGTAAGGGAATTCTGTTTCAAGCATTAGATACCATTGAGGTGGGGATGTAGATAAGAGGAAAGCCCCCCTTATACCTTACACAGGGATATTACCTGGGAAGTGAAAAGCTATCTGAATTTATTTCTGGAGTGTCAAAGCGAGTGGGGGATGGTAAGAATGAAACTTGAATCAGTGACCATCTGGCCTAGATTTGGCTGATTTCCTGTGCATGGCTCTTTGTCCCAGGCACACAATGGATTGTTCCTTTTAAAGATAAGAATTCTGTTGTGACTTAGTGCTGAATCAGCAGGTTTGGTTTGGGTTGGCAAGCAGGAATTCATATTGGAAGACTCTATTGTTCTGAGGTCCCCATCCTGTCTTCATCAATTGCAACAATGTTCCAAGAGTTTTGTATAGATTCATAGAGAGATGGTTTCAAGAGACACATTGAGCAAAATAATTCGGAATAAAGCTTTCTAGTTTGTTTTAAGAAATTGAAATTTTCCTCATGTCTAGTTTTTAAATTGCTATGTCCCTGACTGTGTGTGTGTGTGTGTTTTTTTTTTTTTTTAAACAAGCCTTTCTAATCAAATCTTCTGTCTGGGCTTGAGCTTTTCATTTGGTGCTTTAAAGAGCTGGACGAACCCTAGATGAGGCTTTCAGGCAGCGGCTGTATAGTTAGTTCTCTGTGGCTTTTGTTTTGTGTCTGCAAATCAGATTTTAGGAACTTTGAGCTTTCCTCCTGCTAAGTCATCATAACTGTTTCTTAAAGAGGTGGTTATTCACTAGAAGTAGGGAGTTTTGTTTGCCTAGCATTCCAAGTGAGCTGGCCAGAAGTTTCTGTAGGCCATCTCCTATATAGCAGAGATCAGAATCTAGCTAAGTGTCACTTTGCAGAAGACAAAAGCTTACCTCTCATTGTGTGGCCATGAAAAAAAAAGTGACTTCTCCCTCCTGCAGTGGCAGGACAGCTAGCAGATCCAGTCAACCATTTCTTTCACCTCTCATCTCCTGGAGTTGTATTGCCTCACACCACTCAGTGCATATACTCAGTGCAGTTAGCTCCCACTCTTCCTGAAACTACTTATAACTTAAAACACAAGCATTCAATTAGAGTTGACTGCCTGGAAATCTGGTCTCTAATTCTTTTGTGTGGGCAAAGGTACTTTAGGTACTACAAGATCTATGGACCTGCTCTTAAGAAGGAAGCTTACTAGTTGGCTCCTCAGGGATCCTTGCAGTTCAATGTCCTTTGTTGCAGTTGATTTTAGGTCCAGATCTAGCAAAAGTGAATGAGAAGAAACAACACAAGATTGTTTTTGTCCACTTGAGGTATTGTCTGTTGTATGTTGTTTCTCCTTCTTCTTTGGAGTATGTTTCATTGATTATTGCTCCCTCTCATCCAAAGAAGGCCCCAGAATTGCTTTCTGGTTAAACATATTAGTGGTTTGGAAGCACAGATGCTATTGGATGTTGTGAATGTTAATTGGGATAAACTATTCTGGATTAAAGAATGAGTTAAACAGAGTAAGTCAGAGTTAGAAACCACAACGGCATGGCAACAATTTCTCGTCATTTTGCTCCTGCTTTAATTTGGGGAACTAGTTGGAGGTGGAGGGGAAGGTCTCATCCTTTTCACCCATCCCCCTCCTGGCTACCCTTCACCCCCAACCTCTAGCTCTCCTTCAAGTCTCACTGAGGAATTATAGTCTCTCCAGAGGCTAGGCTGCTGATGCCTGGAAAGTTTACACTGCAGAGAGATGTTTTGTTTGGCATAGCTAATCAGGAGCCAGGCTGGAATTGCTCATAGCTGTCATTCAGGTTTTGTTTCAAAGTCCAAGGACCTGCTGGGAAAAACAAAAAGCTAATGAAAGCTGACTGTATTTAGGCCTCAAATCTGTGGAGTCTGAAATGATGCCCTGACAGTGTATTCTTATTCTTCTACATTCTTGCTGTTGCTAAGGTAACAGATTTTTCGAGGCTTTTCATCTTCATTGTCAAGTATTTGCTACACTTATTGTTGTTTCTCAGATTAGAGCAATTCAGATTATCTCCTTTTGAGAGGAAGTAAAAAGAGAAAATAACAGGAATAAAATGTCTGAATCAATTACCTCAAATGCTAGCAAGACTGGGACTTTGCATTGGTATGTTTTGTTTTTATGTCTTAAAACCCTTAGCTTTGCAACATGTGTTAAAATTTAGGCCGAGACCCTCAAGTGTAGGAGGACTGCTATGTGAAATCCCCACCCTGTGAAGTGATTCAGTGACATTCAGATGATCTGTAAAGAACCATCCGAAGTGAAAAAGCGTTGTAGTAAAGTCTTTAAAAATCATCCCTCTTGAACGAAAAACCAAATGATGTAAAAATGTGACGTGCTTGCATTCTTAACTGTAAATGGGAAATTCAAGAAGTATGTGGTACTAAACGGAGTTTTCAAAACTACAAGTGCTTGGTCTTTTAATATTTGCTTTTACAGATGTGTTCCCTAGTGGATGGACCTCCATCTCCTTGAGAATGCTGTTATTTTTACAGTCCAAATGGGGTGTACCACATTACCCGTGACATAAATGAAAGATTGATTTTCTGTAGTCAATGTGTCCTTTGGATTGGCTTTAGATTTGAAACCCCTAGGGATGTGCATCATATGGCTGCTGTTGCCAAGACGTTGACCCATTGACAGATAACACAGGTTTTCCACAGATTTATCGAACATCTTCATCCAGTTCGCTTTTCCCTATGGTAATGAGAATATTGAAATGTTGCAGCTCTGTTCTGATTGAATCACGCTACTAATTTGGTTCTAGCCAAAACCCCTGTATTCATAGAGATAAGATCTGGCTTAAAATGAGAAAGGGAACATCTGACAAGTGGAACAGAAGCTATGAGTCTGGAAGAGAAATGGCTGAGTGTGTCAGAAGGCCTCATCTTTGTTTCTGTATTCCAGTCTGGAATCTTCTCTTCTCTCCTCTCTGCCTATTTGAACTGTGTGGTCCTTAAGGTCTCACTCAGCTCCCCTTCATCATTAAGCTCTTTTTAACTAGACCTGGTGGCCAGGTAGTTAGAAAGACTAGATTCTCAGCCTGTCAAAATTATGTTCATATACAATTTTGATTAAAAAATATTTTTGAGGAGAATGAATAGGATTGGGAGATATGAAGGGGGACAGAACATAAATTGAGTATATCACTTAAATGGAGAAGTTTTACCGGGTAACATTTTCAAGGTAACAAGACAGCCATCTTGAAGCACGTGCAAAATTAGGTTTATTCAAGTTACCTTTAAAGCAGTGCTTTTAAAGTTGTGCTCTGCAGAGCTTCATGAGTTTTGCGGTGCAGCCTTGCTCTGTACTGGGGTGGAGAAGGGCCTGGCAGACATGTTGAGGAGTGTCCCCTGCAGCTGCCTGGAGAACAGTTCTACTTTCAGCTTCTTTCTATGTTGGATTTGTGCCTGATATTTTTAAAAAAATAACACATCTCAGTTCTTAAAAAGTAAAGTCTTGACTATCACTACCATATAGAATAACAGATAAGAGTGTTATCTAATGTTAGAATAAAATTGTTTTAGCCACAAGAAGCTTAGAAAATTTAAACAGACTGATTGGTGAATCTCAATTTCCACATTTGATCACAAGGTTAATGGAAGCTTTATGCTCCGAGTAAAAATTGAATTCTGTGTCATTTAAATTACTAATAGTTCTCAGATTGGGTAGTTGATTTTTTTTCTTTTGCTGTTGGGGCTGGATAATTTGGCACCCAGCTATTCTCTATTGGGGTTGGGGGTAAAGTCCACCTCCTCATTGAACCATGGCTCCAAAAAAGAACAATGTCTTTACTGCTTTGGGATTCTTCAGATCCTAGCAGAGATGTGAGACTGAGAGAGACCTGTTTGTAGAAGCAGCAGCACTTGCTTGACTGCCTCCATCTCTGAAGGTGATAAGGGAAGGTATTCGCAGGAATTTTTTCCAGCTTCCCCTTTGCCCTTCAGGAACAGCAGTAACCACAAAGGAGATGTAAGATAACCCACCCCCCTCTCTTTTCTTTCTTTTCTTTTTGCCAGGAGGCCAGACTACCACTGTGTCTGGAAAAATAGGCATGGCTCTTTGAGCCTAAGAGATAAAAATTTGAATGTAGAAATCATGACTCATGAATTGAGAAACTGTGGCACACCAGAAGGGGAGTGACTTTTCCTAGTCTCTTACTGCAGCTGTGGAAGTACATTAGGAAACAGTCAGATCAGCAGCCAAGACTTTAGAATTTGTTTTCATATTATCCAGTTGGTTTTGACTTACTGAAAACTAGAACTGAAGGTCTGAGTTGCAAGGTTTCCCAGACGCAAGGCTGAAATCCAGTAAGCAGAGACCTGATGGGAGCAGATGGGAACTTGCTAGTTCTTCCACTCCTGGGTCTTTCAGAGTCTCTCTTTGTACTTGATGGAAGGGGGAAAAGAATTTTCCAACTACTGGCACAATACTTTGGATGCAGTAGACAGATATTTGTGGAGAGCATATGGGATTGAACTGAATGCCATTAATAGGACTTTTATAAACTGCAGTGTTCACTACTGGTGATCTTTGTCACTGTTGCTTGAAGTCCCCTGTACTTAATATTTAGATGAGTTTAGGGATAAGCTTTATGACATTAACATATTATAGTTCAAGTGGTAGGTTGGTCAAATGGAGGCTTGAGAATATTTCTCTGATCAAGCTGTTCTGTGTAGGCAAGTGTCAGAAATGCCTAGAGCCAGTATTGATTTCATCATTAAGGAAACCTTGGGGGCTGGAGAGATGGCTTAGTAGGTGAGAGGGCTTTTCTGGACAGATGAAAAGCAGAGTTCAAATCCCCAGCACCCAAATAAAAAGCCAAGCATAGTTTCACATGCCTGTAATCCCAACAATGGAGAGAGAGAGAGATGGGCAGTTCGTGTGAGCTCTCTGGCTAAACAGCCTAGCCAAAAAGGCAAGCTGCTAGTTCATTGAGAGACCTGTGTCAAGGCAGTAGTGTGGAGAGTGATACAGGACGGCACCCAGTATATCTGGCCTCTGGTTGTATGCACATGGACATATACCTACATACCTTCAAATCTATACACTCGTGTGCATAACACACACATACACACACACACACACACACACACACACACACACTGCTTGTATGGCTCCCGTAAAAAAGGATGTTTACTCTTTCTTTCAGCTGGGTGTGCTTCAGGATACTTTTCATTAGGTGAGTCTTTATAAAGTCTAACTGTATGTGTGATGATGCCCGAGTATGCTCTGAAGCAAAGATGTCATGAGCAGACAAATGTTAGATTGGGAAGGGCTCCCAGAGATTATCTAATATTTGTGTATATTTTACTGATGTAGGCTAGAAATATGTAAAGGGTCAGGATTACAGCACAGGAAATACCTATTCATAATGGGAGGAAGAGTGTTGCTATTCTGTAAAGTTTTCATAATTCTTAGGAATGTCATTTTTTCTCCTAAGGCTATTTTGTAATTCGTTCTGAAAACTGTTACTGTAGAATCATCTAAGATGCCTAAGGACTTTAGATAATTAAAGGGGCACCATGAACCTTAAAGCTTATCCTGTAGCACAGATAGGTGAAGTATAAGCTTTAGGTAACAAGTATCATGTGCCAGTAGAAACAAAATAAAATCTAAGGCATATGGAAAAAACTAAGACATATAATTTCGAGACAGTGTTTCTTTGTCTTAAGGGCTGATAGAGCATGTTAATGTATAGTAGGATACATTTTTAATTCATTAAAACAATATGTTACTGTGTGTGTGTGTGTGTGGTGTGTGTATGGTCATGGTTATGGTGTAGGTGGTCACATCTGGGACCTTCCATATGCTCAGCTTTACCATGAACAGCACTGCCCACCCCTCCCCCAACCCATTACTTCTGAGAGCTTTAATACCCCTCAGGTGTGTGCCTGTGTGATCCTTAGCAGTAGTTCATTGACATTTTAATTAATTGCTCAATAAGCATGTTTTGAGTTGTGCTGGTCAGTGTGGAGATGAAAAAGAAGATCGGGATGCAAGTTTCATTGAAGATTTAAACATATGACAAAAAAAGAATGTAAGACATGTTTTACTTTGTTATTAAACACACCATAGACACTAAGGAAAATGATGTCTTTCTAGCGTCATCTTCCAGTCACTCAAAAGCCCCTTAACTAAAGATAACCCCAGATTCTGCTTGTGCATGTCACACATATAAAGGAAGCTTAGGACATAGTGTTTTGTACTTTATATTTTCATTTAACTACATCTTGGAGACTGATAGAAGCCCATCTGCCACCTAGTGCTCTTTACGAATGGGACAGGCTGTCTTTTGATGTGGCCAAGAAGTTTCAGTAGAGTGCTTCACAGATGCTGGAGGGTGGCTTGTTGCAGATGCTGAGAGGAGGCTCATCCTGAGTGAAAATTGGAAGTTTCTCAAATATTGTGACATAGTAAAGTGCTTACTAACTAATAAGCACTTCGGGGACAAAGAAGAAGGACACAGACCTTTGGAAGATAAGGTGTATACTCACAGGAGCCTTCAGAGTAGGTGTTGAAAATTATTGAGTATCATAATGTACAAAGGCTGATGAGTGAGCTCTGTAGAAGACAGGAGGTGCTGCAAGTGAAGCCAAGGAAGGTCTAAAGTACCGAACCCAAGCTTTGAACAACTAAGTTTGTGTTATGAGGAAAGTCCTGAAGATGGAGACAGTAAGAGATTGATAGGGAGAAAGCTGTTGGCTTGAGACCATGTTTTGATGTAGATCTTAGGCTCTGAGGTTACTTTTAGTGAGCACTAAGAGCTCATTGAAAGTTCCTGAAGAACAATATGACAGCTTTGTTTTAGACAGAGACTATAAGCTACATAAATCTGGGGGCAGGATAACTGGAACTTGAGTATTTAGTGTTCAGAATGAAAGAGAAGTAAATTCAAGAATAAAAACAACAACAATAGGTGATTCCTAATTGAACTTTAGTATCAGGAGGTAGAATAAAGGGCTAATGGCGTCATATTCTGAGCCTAGATACCAAGAGAAAGATGCCATGGATAGGCAATTGGAAGATGAGTTGCGAATAAAGCTGACATATTTAATTTCAAATTGAAATTGAGGTTGAGATGATGGGAAACATTTAAACAAAAGTGTGTGGGTAAGGTGACCCTAATGACCAATGCTTTCAGTCCCAGAGGCAGACAGATCACTGTGAATTTAAGGCCAGCCTGATCTACATAGTAAGACTCTGTTTTCAAAAATTAAAAGAAATAAAGTGTATAGTGAGAAGAGTGGGTCTAAGATTTTTGAAAGAAATTGGAACTGTCTGTGGACATATCCTTCCTGCTCTTGTGCTGAGCAGTCCTAGAGCGTGCCATCTTCTATCCAATAGGGAAGGCAGGTGGTTCTGTGTTCGATAACTTATATCAAATCTAGTTTTAATGGGAGAGAACTGTTACTAATGACAATGTAATGTCCAATATAAGGCTGGAGAGATAAAGATAATTTTGTTATTTGATTCAAACATTAAATTTCGTGTCTATGCATTATGTGTTTTGTTGTATTGTGATTAACTAAAAAATGTCTTAGAATTTTGGCTCCTTAATTCTGAAAAAAAGAAAGAGTGCCATGACAGTGTTTGGGAAACTACTCCTCCAGAAGAGTATTGTATTATAGGACACTGCCCCTCCAGAACAGTATTGTATTATAGGACACTGCCCCTCCAGAACAGTATTACAGGACACTGCCCCCCCAGAACAGTACTACAGGACACTGCCCT